>JAECUM010014885.1:0-120397 GCA_016617855.1 Megalonaias nervosa | reverse complement strand
TGTGTGTGTGTGTGTGTGTGTGTGTGTGTGTGTGTGTGTGTGTTTTCAGCTGTGACGGTGGGGAACACAAACATTGAGTTCTTTCATTAGCTGGAATAAGGGGATGTAAACATACGTATCATTAACTTATACGTACGTCAGAGCCTTTGTTAAAGTTTGAGAATTATATTACATTGGTTCGAAACTTCACGCAAGATATAGGCAAACACAACTCGAGACGTTTGTTAAAAATGTATTTAAATTAATTATATCAGTAATGTTACTGACACAAATATCTAAGACATAAACCTAATCCAGGAAAAGTTCAGTTATTGTCCTACCAGAAAGAAATCGTAAGGAGAAAAAAAGAAAAACCTATACAAATAATATTGTAATTTCACGATTTATGTGTTAATAATGTGAAATGATAATTTCAAAGGAAAAAATATTTTACTTCAGACTATTTGACCACCTACACGTTCAAAGTGGAGCGAGTAAATGGGAGTACATTTGAAACCATTGAATATATTGCTTAATACACTTACATCAGTCATGCAATCGATTAAAGACTAGACAGAATGGAAGGTCTGATTGGGAATGACATCAAAGGGATTTTGCTTTCAAAATGTGATGAAAGTTAATTTTTTCTGCATTAACCTTGACATCTCTTTCTTCATGATCATATAGAATTCTCTGCTTTTCCTAAATTGTCACATGCCATAATGATTATCCTTTTGTGCAGTACAACAAATGACCCATATGACCATGTATTAAAAAAAATGAATGAACCGAAACCAATCTCAATTTGTAATACTTTCTGTAACTGGCTAATAGCTAACACCCTCCCTTTTTCTTCTCCAGTTTTGCAAAACAGTCCTTTTTCAAATTATCATCTAAGTAGCCTCTGGTCGACTATCTATTGGTAGGTTTACACAGTTGTAACGAATTCTTTATCTTTTGTGTTAACAGTGTTAAGCTTTCCAATGTACTTTAAATGATGTTTATTAGTCTTGCCAATACAAGTACATTCGTAAATGTGTGTGAATATATCAGGCGGATTAACTGAGACAAAAAGGCGTTTCAGGAATCAAACGGCTTCTTTTCGAGGTAGGTTTACCCATCAAATCAGCACTTTTGAAATTGAATGCTTTCCAGTTGAAAAATTTAGTATGCCGAAATGTCTCTGCAATAGGACTGTACGGAATCTAATCTGTACAGGAAAAGCATATTCCATAATATCCAAAAACTGAATGCGATCAAGTTATGTAATGGTGCAAGGCTCGTTTCTGTACCAGCTCATTAACAAGTAAATATAGCAACATACTGCAAACAGGAGATCTACATTTCTTTCCACATAATATATCTTGGTTGTTTTAATATGCTTATTAGGTATAATGATATCACGAACTTATTCTGACTAAATATGTAAGAAATCAGTCTCAGAGAAATCAAATGACCGTGAGGTGAGAAGCATACCCATATTTCTTGTCTCATACGAACTGTACGAGCCAAAATAGAGTATTATGGCAAGTAAAGGCAGAATCTCCGGTTTTATCTTTTTTCAGTTATTTCAGCTGTTTAAGTTAGCTAATGTAACCAAGTGAAGATATTAACAAGGGCGTTTAGTCCAAAAACTAAAGTAATAAACATACATTGAAATACGATAAGTACATGTATGGAGTTCAGTGACGTATGATTTTCTTTTCTCAAGAGGGTTAAATTAACATGTTATAGCTTCATTAGGTTGAAAAGTTCGAAAAAGGAAAATAAATCACAGGAAACCACAATACCTGATACTATTCACGAGAAAACCTAACAAGACTTTTACGCGTGTAAAGATTCAATGCACAGGAACTTGGGGAAAGGAATATGATTATGTATGTTCAAATGAAAATTTTAATGCCAAAACGTATATACAAACTTATAAGTCAAAATCTGCTCACATTTTGTGTAAGCGAGGTACTCTCAGCAGATGTCAGAATATAAATGATAATTACGACAAGCAAAGAAACAAAACAGGAAAAACGAAAAGAAAAGCAACTGACCTGCCTTATACATAATCTCGAGTGTCATGGTAAGTGGTGGCTTCCGGTATTGAAATTGAAGAGATATTTTTTATCAAAATAGCCTCCACTGCAGCTTCCAAAATGCATGCAGTATATCATTCCATACGCCTGCGTCTTACTGATCGTTTGCATGGCATGTGCAAGTTATGACCTCAAGAAGTTGAACGGGTTTATTATACATTTGCATGCCAAACATTTGAAATATTTCCCTGACACCTGTTATACGAGATAACAATAATCATCCTTCCTCTTTGATGTACGAATAGTGTCGTGTACCTTCGACTGAATTTTTTTGTTGGTACCTTAAACATCCAGAGAGTGTTTCAATTTCCTGACATATTTCATTTTTTTTTCTTAGCGTATTCCTTTGCGACGGAAGTCGTTAGAAACACGGCAAAATAATGTGCATACCGCCGATCTCTCTGTTCCAGATGATGATTGAAGTTGAACTTTAGATATTGATCAGTGTTTGTTGGTCCACCTAGAATTTGATTTTGGTGTTATTTTTGTGTCCCTCAAATACATTTTGTCATCGTCGTCCGCCTCGCTTGTGAACTGCATGTTATCCATAAATACAATAGGGCCTCCCTGAGAAATTGTGAACCTATTGCAAGAGCGACATTTCTGTTGCAAAAACTACTTTTGTTAAAGAAATATGAACTACACAAGCATACATGTAATACCTCTATTACGTAGTTGATGGTAATGTTTCTTTTATGTTTTTATTCAATTCCGGATCTGTCTGTAAGAGTATTCTATAAATTGTCATGTCCATCAGAATGCTTGTACAAAAGCATCATATCACATTAAATTTGTACCCAAGGATCATATAACATTAATTTCTCGTACAAAAACTGCATATCACATTAATTTTGCACAAAAGCATCATATCACATTAATTTCGTACAAAAGCATCATATTACATTACATTTGTACCCAGGCATCATATCACATTAAATTTGTACCCAAGCATCATATCACACTAATATTGTACAAAAACATATCACATTTAATTTGTACCCAAGCATCTTATCACAATAATTTTGTGCAAAAAACATTATATCACATTTCTTTTGTGCAAAAGGTACCAGTTGCCCTCTCATTTTTGACAAAATCATCAATTGTTTGTGTTAAATATGTGGCTGTGTGTAAAAATAATACATATGCTAGATACAAAAAGTTTAGCAAGTCATCGTTTTCGCGTATTGTAAGTGAGCCATATGAGTGTTCATTCTGATGTACAGTTGCTTGCATAATTCTGTAGATACTCTCCCATTATTTCTTAATTCTATCTGTAAGTTCTGGAAATTCACGTGACAACAGGAGAGACTCATAGATTGGTTGTAAATTAATGACGTGTTAATATGAAGGGATAACCTCCTTTTTTGTGATCTCAGTAATTTATGATTAAGCATATAGACTTCAATTTAACACCTGATGTTAGCACAAATACATCAGATTGTTGACATAATAGGAATGAACCTGTGGTTAAATCTAAGTGCCTGAGTATGTCTTATAAATAGTTAATATGTTAATTTATAATTCCTTAGCACTGGAAATAGACTATAAAGAAATTAAGTATATTTCAGCCAGTTTTGTCAAACACAGAACAAAAATGAAACCCTTATAGACAAGTGTTTTTTTTGAGAATAACGCAATGTTTAGATCGTGATATGGTCAGTATTAATTAAATTTACTTAATTTAGATTAAATATTTTGTCTTTAGCTGTTAAACTGCAAGTGTATTAACGGCTCAAAATATGTATGAGGTTTTGTCTTACACTTAAGATTTCAGCTGAAATATTAGATCATGTGAAAAAAAGCTCTACATGTTCTGCGCCCTAGTAATTCCCTAATTTTATACTATTTTGTATGCAGATCAAGATACCCTCCGAGTTTAAATGTAGTGCACTATAAAGGCACTCTGTCTAAGGTCTAGTTCAAGTGTAATTGTAATTTCAACAGGATGATTTTAATTTAAAATCACCAGCATGTATGTATGTATGTATGTATGTATGCATGCATGCATGTATGTATGTATGTATGTATGTATGTATGTATGCATTGTTACGAGTCTGTGGTTTTAATCTAAGTAACAGAAAGAATCAAAACTAGCAAGTTTTGTACGAAGTAACAAATAATTAATTCTCCTAGTTATAAAATGAAAATTTAAAAGGAACTTACAGTATTATGAATTAAATTAAAAAAATAATACTAAAAAGAATATCATAAGTACAAAGAAATAGTGTTCCGAATGAATTCCATGTCTTGAATGTGCTGATGTACAGATAGTCGTGAATGTGCTGAAGTGCCAACAGTCTTGGTGTATGGTGAATCACAATGGTTTTGTCCAGAACTCGTTTCAATGAATTCACAATAATCCCACAATCGTACTTAGTCCAAACTGTCATATGAACACTTTGTAATTCCAGTAAATAATTTCAATACACAATTCCTGTCAAATTAAATCTAAACGCAACAGTAAATACTGCTACAGAGTGAAAATAAAATAACAAGTGATAAAAATAGGAATAAATAATTGTTCACGTCTTCTTCCTTATATAAGTTACCACGACTCTAATGACTCTATGCCGTCAAACCTCCCACGTGATTTATATTGCAACACAATACACCTGGCTTAAACATCCAGTGGAAAATTACCCCAAACTGCAAACAGTTTATGTTTGTTATTTTGAACCCGAACCCAAATAAACAAATTATATATATAGTTCATTATCATAAAATAGAATCTACACTCATGGAAAAAATTAGCAATGTAATGTCTTGTTTATAAATGATCATTTCAATCTATAATCATAGAAAAAAATTAAACATACGATGTAGACATACATAATAGAATTTAATTCAAATCGTTTAATATGGCTGTAGTTTTTACAATAATAACGCTCTATACAACTGTCGGATTGAGATGGCGACGATGGGTGTTGCAATGGGAGATTCAGCCTTGTCTCGATCTTTCGAATCGTTTGTATACAGGGACGTGTGGCTTCAGTAAGAGGCTCTGATTTTATTGATTTTACTCTGAAAAGTTAGAAAATTTCTTGAGGACGTCTTGAATTGGCAAAGATCAAATATAATTCTGTGGATATTGATAGCAACGCTGGTGATTTTGGAGCAGAGAAATTTCCAGTATCTTCAAGTGTTGTTTCTAAGTGAGGATGAATTCACATACCAAAGGATAGAATGAAGTCTGATTTCTGAACATCGAAAGTTTCGTATTTGGATCTAATGATTACATTAAACACTTCATTCGATGGATTAGGGTATATTTCATTCGATGGATTAGGGTATAGATCGGTATTACACGGAGGAGACACTTTCGATAGTCTGAGATGGTGTGAAGATTCATTTGCCTTAACATAGAGGCTTTCTGAATGGGATGTTCAAAATGCAACCAGCAAATCCAAGTCCCTGTTTGCGTATTGAATCAAACATCTGATTTACAAGCTGATCCGTACACGAATGAGTCATAGTTTCGATCTTGCTAATGATATATATAACCTGAGCAAGACCTTCCTATCTGCACCCCAGTCTGTGTTGGACACTACTCCTATGAAGACCTGGGCTTTCTGACATTTATCCCTGAGGTTTCTAATATGCGGAAGCTAAGTCAGTTTACTGTGGAAAATAATCCCTAAACGTTTGTCATCCAACAGGAGTAAGTCAACCATCAAGACAGAGCTTTGAGTCATCATGAATTCGATGTAATCGTCAGTAGACCATTCCAAGAGTTTTAGATTTCGAAAATTGGAAAACGATTCCTTCAGCCCTAAGGCAAACTCATTTTGTTCGGATAGCTTTCTGAAACGGTGCAAAACACCTTGACTCTAAAATGTATATCTTTTAAAAACATTGAGATAAAGTTATGTAGGCGGCCCATTGGACCTAGGTTTGAATATGTGATTCATTATGTACTTCTTCCTTTGCGCATTCTCTATGTCGTAAAATTCGGCAACTACATGTTCTCTTTGAAAGACTTAGTGGTTATAGTGTCCGCTTCGGATGGTGGAGTTTCGAGAATAATTCTTATGTAAGGAGTTCTACGAGAATGATTCTTTCAATGTCTTCTTTTTAGATTTATGATACGGTTATGACCATTTCATTAGATTTCTTTGAATGTTTGTTACAACTGCGTTCATTTTTAACAATGATTTGCCGTTCCATATTTCAAACGTATTTAATGGAGGAGCAAACGTTCAACCTAATGACATAGGCTTTCCATGTTTTACGACGAACTGCAGCTCAATATATACAATATTTATTCTGATTTTCAGTTGGCATCTTTGCATGCATAATAAAATCATGGGTTGTTAACAAGTTTAGAAATTGCCTTTGTTTTTGTTTTTGTTGTTTTGTTTTTTTGGGGGGGGTGGGGGTGGGGGTGGGGTTGCATCCCCAGCAACATCCTGGATAATCTTTAAAAATAGGTGTACTCGATCCACTACTTTGTCTAAAAGACCAGTTGTCAAATTTGGGTTGAAATGTTCCCCAGTATGCTTTGCTTAATTTCCATCTTTCTCCTAACCCTTGAGGCTTGGAAATGTTACTTCTTTAATATGTCAGAAAGTGGTCACTACCACATAGGTCGTAACTAACTTCCCAAGATAAATCAAGTCGAATACATGGATTACATCTGAGATTTAAGATGAAGCATTAACATGAGGTAAGAATCAGGACTTATAAAAATAAAAAAAAGACTTTTGTAACAAAGTTTTTTATTTTCCTCCTTCTCTCATTGATATCTTTGCAACCATTACTGTTCGAAAAGAAAATCAAAATCAGATTGATTGATTGGCGTGCTTGGAGAGAATATAATTAGCAAATGTAAGAGTTTTACGTATGGACATATGACGGGCTATGAAATCTAAACTATTAATGAAATTATTGTGGCTTTTAGGAGCTTGGTATTTATGATGATGATCATTTCTACTCCTGCCTTATCAGAATATCTTAAAAATCTGCTGTACGTTATGAATTTGTTGCAAAGAACAATATCGTATTCTTATCAAACGCTCTCCCGAAAGCAAACAATAATGGATCATGTCTTTAAGGAGAAGGCTAATTTCATCAATATTTGCCTTTAAACCTAGGGAATTCCATTGTATCATGGTGTCAGACATCTTTCTAAGCGTGGCGGAAGTACGGGACGTTTGTGAGCTTTCCCTCCTGCAATACCACGGGGCTCTCTTGTATCCACACTCTCTGGACTCCCAAACTTATTAAAAGGGTTTAGATTATCTTGCTATTCGCATTTAGTTTTTTTAAATTACATTATTTGGTTTTGAGGTGGCATTCCACTGGCGAAAATGGTGTGCTGTCCTTTTGGTGTGCAGGATCTCACCGGATTCTTGTTAACAGAGTTGGACATCTTACTAGTCATACTGTTTATATGACCAATGACACCAGTGGTTTGCTGCTCTTTTCTTTGGAGGGGTTTGACTAGGATTTGTTTAAGTAGACGAGTTGTGTCTGACGTGCTACACTGATTGAATCGATCCCCTTCTCTCTCTGTTTGGGTTACTACTGCTACTGATTTAGGTGCTTTGGATTTGGTCTCTCCTTCTGACCAAATAATATTTGTCTGGGTACAAACATTATTTATAGAATGTTTCTTCTTTGCTGGTGTTGTTAATAGGCGCCGGTTGCCACAATTTTCCTTCCCTCAGGAAAGCTCGTTCCTTTCTCATGTTTCACGCTTCCTTCTCTCATTTCCACTGGCAATTTGCATACGAGATTTCTCAGTACAGGACGCATCACCCGTGACTCCCTTCACCCCGCATCTGGGGGCAAACTGGTTTCTTGTCTCGACCATCTTTATTGTGAATATATTTCGGGAAGTTAAAGTATCGCAAAGGATTAGGAATGAAAGGGCAAAAAACGTTACTCAAGAAACCAGCTTTGATATATGAAGTTAAAGTGGAGCAGTCAAGAATTAGAACGTAAGTGCTTGTAGCAATCAACTTGTCGTTATGGCGAATATACGATACATTCTGATACATGAGATCTTCACGCACCTACAGTCCTCGAAATATCTAAACTATAACTACTCTAGAGGATTTGTGGGATTTGTGTGGATATTGCTTGGTATCTCTACAAATGGCTTAGAACGAAGCAGATTTTCACAGTGACTTTTTCAGCTACACTCAACAAGTATTTGACACAAGCTACGTTTTTCACTCATTTAGGCTCTCCATCCAAGACTGGAGTGCTTCATGTATCACTGTAGGAGATAAGCTGGTTGGACTTTAATTTGCATCTTTGGATTCAATGATGAGAAATCTTGGCTAACTTTTATGTCTCGGAATAGTTTCCTCTTTCCCGGATCACTGGATAAATTATTCTGGTCCTTTTGCGACCAAGTCTCACATTGATGGTTGGCATTTTCGTTCGTTTTTCAATAATGACATACTAAAACAACTGTCCTACTCATCAGTTTCGGACCCCAACAATGAAACAGAGATTTTACGCTAATCAATTGCGTTTCTCATATCAGGGCTACACAGACATACACTTGAGAAATGAATAAACGTTACTCAGTTGCCTTTGCCATCTCCACCATAAGCTATGTTTTTGTAAGCTTGAAGAACAGCTTTTCATTAATAGCGATAGTGACCTTTTAAACATATGGGGATCAGTGAAACTAAAAGTCGTTAGCATAGACCCTGAAGCTTGAGATGCCTAGACGATTGAACAGACCAGTCTCTCTGACCATGTCTAGTTGAACATTATACTAACTTAACTTTCGGCATCGGAGAGACAACCATTCGCCTCTCCTTCGCACAGCTACTAGGACACTCTTCTCCAACGACACGGCACGCAACCCAAAGGAAACCAGGTGCCTCCGCTAAGTCAGCTTTTACAACATGCATCTAAGATGCATCGGGTCTATTCTACAACTTCGAGTCCCCTGGTGGAACTGGTCACCGCTTGTAGTTTTTCTAAATACGCTAGTTTTGAATAGAATCCCCTGATTTTCTTTTCTGTGACTGTATCAAGAAAAACCTGATGCTCATCTTATTCCATCACTTTGATAAAAGCAATTTTCTGTTCCAAAGTATTGAAAATGAAGTATAAGCGCATTCCGTACATTGTTTTCGTATTGCACATATAGTGGCACCACCAACAAACAGCATATGAGACAATATTAATGCATTATCTCAATTTATGGCAATATTGATGCATTGTCTCAATTTATTATGCAATTTATGGCCTCTACCTCCGCAGCGGATGCATCTTAAAAAATTCTTAAACATGAAAGGTGTAGATTTGATGCATGGTTCCCGTTCATATCTAATGACAGTATAGTAACTTAGGGGACTGTTGACATATTTTAATAAATGGGTCCACCCTTGTGTCGACGAATGTGTATTAGCTCTGGGCCACACGGAAGTAAATACCTTCACTACTAGTTTGGTGAATATACACAATGATATCTGTATTGTTATACCTGCGGTACATCTCTTCCGGGTGATAAAATATGTTTATATTCCTCACATTGCCAGTAAACGTTAATATAGCTTGTTGTCATGAAAAGATTTAATTTGATTATTTCTCTCCAACATTGCCGTGAGCAACAAAACATACACACCATTAACGAAGGACAGGAATAAAGGTGGTAGAATTTTCATATTTTCTAACTCTAGAACTTTGCTAAGATGTTGTTAGTTCTTAAAAGTGTAATTATGTGTTAATAATGTATCAAAAGGTGGGTCATTATATATATATATATATATATATATATATATATATATACTCTCTATATATATATAACCCTTTCCTTACCTTATATATATATATATATATATATATACTATCTCTCATATTAGTAACTTCACCCACTGTAAACAAGGAAGTTGTAACGCCTAAGTAATAAGATACACAAACTTCCTTAATGTTATAATAAAAATCCGCAAATCGATAAAGATATGTTTTATTACTAAATAATGTTTCGAAAGCGTTAATGCGTTGAAGCCTATCTATTCCAATAACTGACATTTTGTTCTTTTCAATCGGGTATGGAGCAGATTCGGTGAAACATACTTCTGACTGATCATACCTGTTTTAATTATAGTTGTAGCATAATTAAGGATCGAAATAATCAAACTATCTATATACGGTAAGATAATTAATGGCTAAAAGGATAAAAGATGAAGCAGTAAAGTCAGTGATATGAAATATTTCTTCTTTCTTTGTAAAATTCGACCGGAAAAGATAACAGTAGATAAAATTCTTTTTATTTTTGTCTTTTCTTCATGCATAATAAGGAAATTGTATGAGCTTTAAGCTTGCGACTCAATGTTAACTACATTGTCGACTATTCCAGGAAGAAAAAAAAAGATTCTGTCGTAAGAAGATCATCTGCAAGGCAAATCACTCCATACTGGATGATGACGTGTACTTTCATACTTGAGTAGAAATGACATGCAAACTTTATTTGTAAATTTTATATTTTATTTTAGCTGTATTTTTTTTCTTTCTATAGACCAAAATTCAATCAAATACTCTGAAACGTCAAGCAAATATTGTTGATGCCTGCGTCAATTGGAGCTATTTAGGATACCACATCACACCCCCACACCCCCAAGAAAGCATGCATTTGTTTGTTTCGTTGCAAACTGAAACATCATTATAAATATTATTAATTAACGTATCTGTAAAGTGTATGATGCAATGATGTTTAACAACAAATTGTATACTCGAAAAGAGAAACTGAAGATTTGATTTCATAAAAAGTACTTAAAAAGATTTAGCTACAATAATATCTGTTTTGCTGATTACTATTTTACATCATTAGATGCAGATAAAAATAGTATGCTTTTAGCAGAGAACTCTAATTCTTATATACAACGACAAAGGTTGCCAGGTTATAAACAACTTACGTTTAAGTTTCTCGAAAATTAGAATTCGATTACCGCGGAAGAAGGTCAAAGTCTTAAGGCGGTGATGCGTTGAAAGTCACAAAAATGGTTGACTATTCAACTGCTCTATTTGCTGTGTTTAGTGAGGATGAAGTATTTGAGACGCGAATTTCTAGAGTAAAGCCTATCAATATTATATCCAGCTTCATCATCATTTCCAAAGCATCTGTGGCGAGCACCTTTGGCAACATTTTTCTCCACACTGCGGTGGCTACTCATGATCTAAGGAACATTTAGACAATCTTCATCATCAGTCTGGGTAGACCGCTCCGGTTGCCTAGTTGTTAGAGTGTCCGACTAGGATGCGGGAGGTCGCGAATTCGAACCCCGGCCTAGCCATGCCAAAGACTTATGAAAATGGTACTAACAGCTGCCTCGCTAGCCGCTCAGCATTTTAAGTTTAGTGTTAGGACTGGTCGGCTTGGTGACAGGATAATGTGACTGGATGGGACATCATGCTAAATATCGTTGGCATGATGCCCCAGTGCTAGACGTCACTATAAACTGCCACACTGCAGACATCGTAGCGAAATGACTGAAAATGTTTCAAAGCTACGTTAAAAATCCAAATCACACACAAACACACATATCATTCTGACCATTGAGTCAATCATTATCATCAGTCTGGCCATTGAATCAATTATCATTATCAGTCTGGCCATTGAATCAATCAATCATCATCAGCCTGGCCATTGAATCAAGTATCATCATCGGTCTGGCCATTGAATCAATCATCATCATCAGTCTGGCCATTGAATCAATCAATTATCATCAGTCTGGCCATTGAATCAATTATCATCATCAGTCCAGCCATTTTGGAAAAATTGGTTAAACTGGGCTGGATAGCATGCAACAGCAAGATCTGGAATCAGTTACAGAAATTTTTGTTTTGGAGAGAGAACAGGGTTAGTAACATCAATATAGAAGTTTCAACTGTACCGTCGGATAAGAAACAATCTGAATTTTCCATATCATTACCAAATGATGGAACAACCAATCCGACCAATAACAACATAGATCTTTAATTGAAATAAGTTTAATAATTCGATTTATTGGAAAGGAAGAATTTAACAGATGATAGCTGACTTAAAACCTATTACAAATGAGACGCACATGACTGGTGAAGAGATAAGGAGACAGGAAACGTGACTAGTGATTATATCAGGAGATCGGAAACATGAACAAGACAAATTGTAGAATAAAGGATGGTAGATACTAAACAGTGTTGAGCAATATAACTATTAAAAAACACCAGAAGAAATAGGATGAACTTATTGCTAAGAATTAGTAGCTGACTAAAAAATGAAGGAATAGCGCTTCTAAATGAGTCATAAATGTGTCATCTATTTTAGGTGGTGAAGTATAAAATAGAGCATGAAATGCACAGACTGTTTCTACTGTTCAGGACACCATAAAAAAGTCAATTGAAACATTAATTTTTGGTGAACAATATTATGAGTCATTTGAAAAATTTCTGATAAGAGTTCAAAAAGATATTTCTAATTCAAAGTTAGGCTAGATCATGCAGTTGGCGGAGAAGGAGAATTTTCAATGTCCAATGATACGGTAATGGGATTATACAGGATAGAAGGTTATAAACTAATTAACTAAAGGCATCAAATTTCATTTTAACAATGAATTAGTCCAACTCTAAATACCGCAAAAAGTATATTATAAAAGCCCAGTTTAACCAATTTTTCCAAAATGAGATGTCACACTGTGCCCTATATATGCTCAGTGCATCACCAGTATCAGATATAAAGTGTATTTATAAATAAATGTATACTGTCTATTCACATAGATTGCACGAGAAGGGTATAGCGTATTACTTGGAGGTTTTTGTGTTTGTTTATTTTTTGTACAATCTTCACTACATTGTTTAGTTGCATAAAATTTGGGGAAAAATGAAACGTAAGCTAATGATGAGTGAACAGAATGAAAAATACAACAGATGATGTAATAAAATTTTTCTTTTTCAATGACCGAAGTTACCCTGCATTTTGGGACAGAAATGATGTGAAGTTAGTTAATCACAAAATAGCTAACTCTAAGTAAATAAACACATGAGAGTGCAAAAGATAACATCTTCTTGCATCCTGTTTCAATTTTCCAACACTTTTTCCAGTGCTCTAAAAAGATTAATACATAAAGAGAAGCAACTCCAAGAAACTGGATATATTTGCAAGAATTATTTCCCTTGACACCCAACGCGATCGGAATTACTGTGCAACACTTCATCTCTTGATAACGAGTATTCTTCAGCAAATAAGCATTTCCGCAGTCAGTTCTAAATTGTGAACTTTGTATCGTCTCGCCAGTGGGGAGAGAGAGAGAGAGAGAGAGAGAGAAAGGATGAAAGAGTGGGATAATCAAAATACATTTAATATCAACTTATATTCTTTTTCCAGGCAGTTTAATAATTGTAGGATAAGCTATTTATTTTCCTGGCAGCCAGCACGCTCTCTACTCACCAACCCACCCCAACAATAAATAGGTCACAACCACCATGATTCTATCATCATCCAGTTTTAAAAATAAAATCTCAAAAGCCAATCTCACTCTAGTATCCACCAGTGTTATGGTATTTTTTTTCCTAATTTAATCATAAACCGCCGCTACGCGAGAAGTTACCTTTTTAAAAAATATATCCTAAGCCACCACAACTGTAGTATCTGCCAAATATTTCTTTTTTAATAAAACGTGCCATTGTTGATAGTATGATAAATGAGATATGTTTGCAAAACGATATTCAGAGTATGTTCTGCACGGTCAAGATCACATTCGGTGCAGCATCTGGAATTAACCATTGCACCTCTTTCAGTATTCAGTTGTATGTTTCGCAAGTTTTATTCGGTAACAAGCAACACACAGCAGCAGGGATGACACCAGTAACAAACTGAAAGCGACTACTGTAAAGCTGAAAGAAGAGGCCTGGTACAACTTTGAACATCTTCTCAGCCAAACACATATGAGCTCTAGCTAAACCCTTCAACTGTTCTCGGCGACTTAGAAGTAGAATTTGATCACAACCGTTTCCTTTCTCATTACATAAATGGTCCGCGCATCAGGGCGGGATGTCAAATTCCAAGTGTGTAGGACATGGCAGAATTGCTCGTCTCACCATCGCCAGATTCTATAAATTTCTGTTTATGATGGCGCAATTGTCGATTCAACGAAGAACGCCTGGGCAAAGTGGAGAAAGCTTTGCGAATACGGATCCTTGTATTGCACTCAGTTCAGCAAGAGATTCTGTCGTTCTTCTCCCTCACCTCACCAACAGCTTCTCGAACCTTCATGATTGTGATGTTCGATGCCATGTCTAACACATTTCAAAGAATCAGAAACTGCATTAACTTTACATTTAAGAATTCGTGCCACACGACATCTCCAGATAACGTGCCCTTATGCATTTTCTTTATGCCTACAGTACCCGTAAACGTTATGTATAAACGTTTGTGTTTTCCACGTGTATAAATTGCACATATACCATGTACTTATATTTTCAAAACTAATCGCATCTGAGCAAAGTATTCATTCCTTTTATACACGAGTCAAAATTTCGATATTTTACCGTAATAAGACATAAACCCAGTCAACACTTGTTTTTCACTAACTCAGAGTCAGTTATTGTACAGTGACTTAAAAATAAAACATCGACATTTCGGTACATCAAGGGAAAAGAAACTTTAATTGCAGATGCACTTTCACGTGTATAGGAGTTTCATATTGCTTTATTTTGTATACATTTCTGTATATTCATTATATATCTTCTTGTTTAATTTTATAATTAGTATCATTTGTGTGTTTGATTAATATGCATAAATCTTTCTTTCCTATGAACTGAATGTTATATATATATATATATATATATATATATATATATATATATATATATATATATATATATATATATATATATATATATATATGAGTGTGTGTGTGTGTGTGTTACCTCACTGTACATGATTTTTATCAAATTTTTTTAATTTTCATTCATTGCTGTAAATTGTAGTAATTTCCTATTATCTTTAGTTAGATTTTGCCTCCGTGACCAGGGTCTGTTATTGGAATATTATGAGCGTAAAATTACATAGGATCTGCCAATACATGCTTACGTATGTGTTGACAGTTATTAATAATAAGTCTTGCTAATGACTTTGGGTTTATTTCTCACTAGTTGGTGGAGTTTGGACGGTTCTACAATTAAGTAATTTCCCGTTGGTTGGACTGGGTCACATAAATAGCATTTCGAAATAAGTGTATTCTGTCACGTGGTGATGTGTTGTGAAATATAGTCGTCGTAGAAAGTGAAAACGAGCAGTCAGATTCATTCCTATTTTAGAGTCATTCTTATTTCTAGTGTTCCTGTTGTAAGTCAGCAGACGTTTTTTATGTTGTTCTTAGATATCATACGAGAGGACAAACATTTGTTTGGACTGTTCAGTGGAATAGAAAGTGCTAATTATTTGGACTATAATATTATTTTGGAACTATTGTGAATTAATCAAAGGAGTTCTGGACAACGCCATCTTGGCAACGTCACGATTCTTTGTGGACCAGTACATTTCCGATTCTGAAATTTATATGGAACTTTTCATTCATTTGGACTTTCATAGAAATTTATCAAGATTAGTTTAGATTCATTTCATTCTAATGTAAGTTCCTCTCACATATTCATGTATAACTTCGATAACTAAACTATCTGTAAAGTTTTACAAAACTTTTTGTTTTTGCTTCTTTCTGTTACTTAGTTTGTGACCATAGAGTAGTAGCATTACTAAAGATCACTAATACGACCTTGGAACACTATAATTCAAGAAGTTGCATGGTACATACTGAACAATTGATTGATTCATTCATACATTCATTTATCGATCGATTGATTTATTGATTGATTGATTGATCGATTGGTTGATTGTTTGATTTATTTGTTGATTGATTCATTCATTCACATCGGCTTATATTAGTTTCTATAGCACCAAGGCAATATTGTAATAGAGTTTTGATCAAGGACACACATCACGGGTTACATATTTAGGGGCTTATTTGCATCGTTATTCAACAAAGAGTTAATACCGCGATAAGCACAGAAAAAATAATAAACTCTTAATTCTGAACTTCTAAAATCGGAACAAGTATAATCTATTTGTGCGTCCATAAAGAGTATTTTTTTCTTCCTAATATCACATATTTGCTACCGTATAGTTATGTAAGTAACAGAAAGCTTTTAACTTGATCAGAAATGTCTAAATCTAACATGTTTCCCACAGACTTCTCAAAATTAAGTAAAAACAAACTTTTGAAGTTCTTTGACATCCTCTTTCATATTTGAGACATTTATATTTTGTTTAAATTCCATATGCCGTTATGTTCCAATAGTTCACAAACATCCATCTTGAAGGAATTACCACACGTGTGTTTCTCTTTTGATTTAGCACAAAGTAATTGGCATCTGACCAATGTTAAACT
The DNA here is from genome assembly GCA_016617855.1 of Megalonaias nervosa. Lineage (NCBI taxonomy): Eukaryota > Metazoa > Mollusca > Bivalvia > Unionida > Unionidae > Megalonaias > Megalonaias nervosa. The sequence goes on along the minus strand of JAECUM010014885.1, from coordinate 103,944 downwards.
TTATTTTGTGCACAGTATTGTAGTGCTTACTCTAACCATTGCAGCTCTGGAAGCACGTAGCTGCTTTTATGACGTGTTTGAATTTGAACTTACGCTCATATCAAGTAAGCTTCACGCTTTCAAGACCTGTCGTGTAATTGTCACGCATTTTCAATTGTATTGACAAAGTGCAGCAAACGGATTGTGCCTATGGCAAGAACTTTTATGGCTTTACACAAAGAGATGCTATAATTGACACTAGTTGAACACTCATATTGTACAGCAATCAACATATGGGAATTTTCATGCACTTTTCAATGTAGCAAGAAATTGCAAATTTGAATTGCATGCTTTAATTGTCTACAACAGACATGCTTCTTCTATTTAATTGAATCACAAATCAGAAAAGATTCTATTAGATTCTTGCAAATAAGAATACTAGCTCTCCGACAAAGAAAAGATACTTGAAATAATGGTAAAGCACTTCAACAACAACTTCAATCAACAGTCTTCTATCAGCAAAGAAGCATTTGGTCGATTGCCCCATGTGGAAAACAGCATATAATTTACTTATCCTCAAGAGCCGACTGAAACTGTCGAAGCAATCAACCTGTTGTCGAACGGCAAAGCACCTAGCGCAGATATTATACCTGCAGATGGCTACAGAGTCGGCGACTCGAGCATAGCATAGAAACTTACTGAATTCTTCCAATCAACGTGGACTCAGAGACCTATACCCCAGGAGTACAAGGACGCATCCATCTACCACTTGTACACGCAGAAAGGCAACAAGGAATCCTGCGACAACAATTGGGGCATTTCCTTGCTGTTAATAGCTGGCAAAATCATTGCCCGACTTCTGATTAATCGCTTTGTGCATTACGTCGATCAAGGGCTACTGCCAAACAGTTAACGTGGCTTCATAAAAGGACCACAGATATGGTGTTTGTAAGTCCAGGGGAAATGCCTGGAACAGAACTCCAACCTGTTCACGACATTCATCGACCTGAGAAAAGCATTGGGCACAGTCAGCCATATAGGCCTATGGAAGATCATGGCAAAATCAGGTTGACAAGAAAAATTCATCGCGATCGTTCGGCAACTCCATGATGTCATGCTTGCTCGTGTTATGGATGGCAGTGAGTCATTTCAACCATCCCCAGTCACCAATGGAGTCAAGTAATGCTATGTGTTGGCCCCAACTATCTTCGGCACGATGTTCTCCGCCATGCTTACTGATGTCTTCTGTGGCTATGACACTAGGATCTTAGAAGACTACAGAAGTGACTGTTCGTGTTCTCCGTTTTCCTGGCGAATGTTCCTTGAATGCCAAATCTGAGACTGACATGCAACACAGTATGGTCCATTTCTCTTCAGCATATGACATTTTCCGTCCCACAACCAGTATCAAGAAGACAGGGTTTATGCACCAACCAGCATTAGGAACGTATTATGCAGCGTCTACCGTCACAGTAAACGGCCAAACCATCCTGGCAGTGGACATGTTCACCTATTGGAAGCACACTGTCAAATTCAGTCCACGTCGATGATAAAACCATAACATAATTGCTAAAGCAAGTGTGGCCTTTGGCATACACAGTGCTAATGCGTGGGAGCGAAGAGGTATCAGTCTACATACAAACGATAAAGTCTACAAAGCCATTCCGTTGTTGACCCTGCTTTATGCTTGCGAACCTGGATAGTGTACAAACTCCATGCCAAGAAACTGATTTATTTTCAAATGGGCTGCTTGCAGAAACTGATGAGGATAAGATGACAGGACATGGTCTCAGACACTGAGGTTCTCATACGAGCAGGCATTCCAAGCATCCGCATTCTGCTGATGAAATCACAACTGGGATGGGCAGGTCATCTATGATGAAGTGAAAGGGGAAAAACAATTTCGGTGTTGTCAGAAGAAATGCTTCAAAGACTCCCTCAAGTCAACCTTGAAACACTTCATCATTGATCTTGAGTCTTAGGAATATCTCACACAAGATCGCTCCACCTTGCGGAATCTCATTCATTCTGAAGGTACAGATTTTGAACGGACAAGAACTACAGAAGCAGTGCAGAACGAGCGAGCAACATATATCTCAGAGAAGTTGCCCTCTATTGATCAAGCAAACCAAGCGGGATCTCCTTCAAGCTTATCACGGACAACTCTGGCGCAAACTGATCTGATTAGCCACTCATGTACTAACAGAAACCAAACCAATCTGTGGTGCCATGGTCATTTTCGAACTCGAAGACCTTGTTATTAGCAACCACACCTTATCGTTAGAACGCCGTTTGAATCTGAAGGGTATCAAGGGTCTCAGACGCAGATATAATGTACTGTAAGTTTTAACTTCGCATAACTAAATAAACTGTATGCATGCATATATCACAAAAATTTGGTCTGGGCCAGTATCACCAAGTTTTTTCAGCAACTAGAAAAACTAAAATTTTGATCCATCTGTTATTGTTATGTAAGGGCATTGATATAGTTGCACTAGTAAAATTTATTTTCCGTTAAAGGCTTTTTGTTGTCATTCAATGTATATCTATATGTTACATTTTTCTTACCAATTATTTTGTTACCAAATTTGAACCTATTCATTAGGATTCTATAAATTAGTCCTCAGTACGGTTTATTATAAAACGCAGTCCTACAAATATGTGATTGAAGTTTGCAAAAAGCATTGGTGATTCCAAGTATCAGAAGTAATCTGCAACAAGAGACCCTGATACTCCACATTATATAAGAATAAAAGCTCACTCACTCATTAAGAACATAATCGCACCACGATTCGATTGTGTACTCTGTATATCAATAGGAATTTTCGAGGACTGGCTGAAAATTGCATGGTTGCCTGGTAGAATTTCTGTGCTATTCCACCTTTACTTTACATAAATAGAATATTATCCAGAACATAAAAGACAAGACTCCATTACCTGCACACACACACACACACACACACACAGGCACGCACGCACACACAGAAGAACATATATAAAGAAAACGCAATTGTTATGTAAGCGTTATATCTTTCTCGTAGATGTACAGTATACCACACTTAACTTACTGTATAGAATTCTAAGAATAGCGTATGGAATTCGTCTATTCTCAAATTAACTATGTAATTATTTGAAGAAAATGTAATAATATTATTACAGTCTTTTTTATTATTTTCTTCTTCATACATATCTTTCTCAGCTGACAATGGTTTGCACCTCCTGCCGGCAATGAATAACTTAAAAAGGAACTATAACAAATCTAATAACAATTTTAAAACCTAACGCAATATGAGTCTCCCGAAGGGTCTCGGTCTCGGTCTCTTTGTCTCTGTCCCTCTCTGTCCGTCCCTCTCTCCGTCCCTGTCCGTCCGTCGCTCTCTCCGTCCCTGTCCGTCCGTCTCTGTCGCTGTCTGTCCGTCTCTGTCTCTCTGCTATATATATATATATATATATATATATATATATATATATATATATATATATATATACACACACACACACATCACTATTGGATATCACTGTACCGTTTGACTTGAAAAATATGTGTCTTGCGCGATTCTCTTACACTAGTGACAATATCATTTTGAAAATATTTATATACTTTTTATTCCATTACCTAATAGAGGCACTCTTTGTGGTTGCATTATCGTGTATATCAGTCTACGTTGATCGTTCTCATTATTTCAAGTGACGTCAGATCTTGGTCTGCACTGTACGCAGTTAGGTGAGCTTTCATACACTGAAATACCTACGTGTGCGTTGACAACAAAAATATAAATCGGTAACAGATCAACTTGTCACGAGAATTTACTCCCTGCACGTATATGTCTTTTAAACTATGGTGACGATGTATGTCTAAGAACTACCATTAATCTACTAAGAGAAGTGTGTCCCACTGATCTAAAGGGTGTGTGAATTGTGTAATAATAGTGAAATGTCATTTTCACAGTTTGGGGAATTCCATTCTAGCAAATTTTCAACCAAATTGGACACAGCTATTTTTAGAGATCAAAGTAGTATTAAAAAGTGAATTGATCTGGACATCTTGATAAAATCACATCAAAAGTGACAATTACGTATATTTCATCAAAGATGATCCAAACCTGATCCAAAACTATTTTTTATTCTTGGTCTGTATCAAATAAATTGATGGGTATTCCGAGGTGACCTCTCAGGAGACTTTTTAAAGATAATGTCCTATTATCGCGGCAATAGAGAAATACGGTACCTGTCGGTAGAATGGTATCAAAGTAAAACAAAAAAAAAAAAATTGGGAAATGTTATGCAAAGGCAACACATTTAATAAAATTTTCAAAATTAAATTCATATCTTTGAATAAGGTTTCTGCATGCCAGATTTGCAGCGGATCCATTAAATAATTCCGATACCTGGTATTCCTATATTACCTGGCGTATTTGTAGTTAACTTATATTGGTTTATCATATGTCTAGAAAGCATCGTTATTGAATTTGAAGGGATGACAGGCTTCATCAACTGGTCTTTATACTACTGCTCTAAGAACCCACACTGAAACGAAACTCCGAGTTTGACAATACCTGTTAATGCCCCCTCCCCTACTATACAACTATTTTATCGAAGCGACCAAGTCATGTAAGAATATCGGCTTGTGAAGTTTAAATTGTGAAGCAGACGATTTGTTGACATTATGAATGTGAAGTGCAAAAAAAAAAAAAAAATCGATTTGGTTTTGGTATGAATGGGGTTTAATCACTTACTTAAATGGGTACATGTAAGGGAAATCAAAGAATTTTTTTCACTCTTGAATATAGTATTTTAACAGTTAAGCTTGATGGCAGTGTGTACAGCCGAGCACACGTTTACATAAAATGTCGCGGTAATAGGGATGACGCTGTAATAAGACGTCATTGCATAGTGGATCTTACACGAGTGCTCATTTCAAATGAAATCTATTAAAAAATTCAAAAGGAATTTTGATATTTTGCCAGTCTTGACGAGTAAAAGATTGTGTAGGTGTTGACAAGTTAAATTCAACTTACATAGTGAACATGTTGACAAGTTTGGGGTAATTTCTCATTGGCTGGTTGGGTCAGGTGCACTCTTAGAAAATTTAAGTTATTTCCCATTGGATGAGGTAGGTCAGGTGAACAGGTATTGTGAAATATCACAATGAGTAGTAAGATCTGTCACATTGGGTATATTGCGACATGTGGTTGTAATAGACTGTAACGGATATTTTAGCTAAACCAATTTGCTATATTTACACTTTAGAACATAATAAAATGTGTTTTGTGAACACAAATTGTTAGTAGTGGAATAATATGTTGAGCTGGTCAGTAGCACACATTTCAGTTTATTTGGCAAAGCAATGAAATTTCAACCTTCATTGCTGGAATAGTTCGACCAGAATGACGTCAAAGTTATAACTATGTGCTTACTTTGTATTAAAGAGATAAACCGTCTATACAAAGCATTCAAAATTAATATACACAACTAAGGGTCCTTTTCTAGTCAAATCGACCCTAATGGATTTTCAACATTAAAATACTAAACCGCCTTATAAATCTAACAGCCTATTTTGAATTGTATTTTGTGCAATCCGTTTGCTGTTCCTTGCATAAAATTTAAATTTCTTCAGATTTTTAACATTAGGATATTTTTAACCTGAATTAGTTCTTTTCATTTAATTTCATTTAATTTCGACGCAGAGGTATCAACAGAAATGACCCACTTTTAAACTCATTATATAACAGATCCAAACAAATACATTCGTCTATAGCTCAGACAGATTGATTGACCGCTCCGGTGCGCTAATGGTTAGAGCGTCCGAGTTACACCGAGACTTATAAAAATGTTACTAACAGTTGCTTCGCTAGGCGGTCAGCATTAAGAGGTTAGTGTTAGGACTGGTCCGCCTGGTGTGAGAATAATGTAACTGGGTGGGTCATGATGCTACACGTCTGCTGCATGATGCCCCAGCGCTAGACATCACTAACTGCCACACTACAGACCTCGTAGCGATGTGACTGAAATTGTTAAAAATGCAAATACACACTATAGCTGAGACAACTATGTTATTTTATCAAATAATACGTAAACAATAATAATACCCTTCAGATGTTTTAGTGTTCTTGCGTTATTGACATACTTCAGTATTACACAAAAGACTATTTTGAAGGAATTAAAGAGATAGGTGTTGCACAGTTTATTTGCGAGCACAAAAACAAGATATGATTGTCACTACGGCTAGCTTGTTATTTCGTGCACGCTATTGTAGTGCTCACCAACTTTTTTCACCATAATTCACACATGTTTGCAATATGGACCGTTATTAGTAACAACGACTCGTTATATTTTCAAAGCCATTTGACACAGAACGGCCTTACGTGTCTCAGAAAGAATTAAAATGCGTTGTTACTTCCTCATTTATTATATCAAAATAACAAAATAACCACAAAATGAAACAAGTTTTCCACTCCTAACATTCATTGTAAAGATATTCTCTTCCATCTCTATCTGAAATAAGTTAAATGATACAGTGTTTTCATCGCCACGCACTGGGATCTACAAACCTCCCACCAAAATATATCATGTGCCGTTCGTGTCTTCCCGGTAATATGAGCAAATATACCAGGATCTCCAGGCAATAAACCTTCCACATCAGAGAGAGAGAGCAAGCTCCAAGGTACCAAGTCTAGTGGTACCCAAACTAACGTGCCCCTCGGCGTGCCTGATCTTAGTGGACTGGACACTAGCAACCGGTAACGAAGGTCCAGTGGACCCCTTTCACATATTCACTGGTCGATCAATCCGTTCCCTCAACTGCAAAGTAGGCTTATAACGATAGACGGAGATTATATATATAAATAATGTAACAAGATAACCGAGTTGGGATTTCGGACAGACCACTGATGGTAATACAAACAATGTTTATTGATGTATGATTTAAATAAGAAAATATATATGATACGTGCGTGTGTGGGTCCAAATATTGGACAAATTAACATAATACGCACGAAACCTACAAATGCAACAAATACAAATGAATGACTTTACATAGCACAAGGACAAGGTGAACAAATCACAGCAATTCCACACGATAAAAATAATGGGTGTTTTACTCAAATGGTAAAAATGATGGATTCACTCAACTAGTGAAAAATGAGATGTTTTACTCAAATAGTAAGATGTGGTAAATTGATTGGAGAGATTATACAAAAATATCTTATACACTCCCAAAACAATGGGTATAACAAAACCCAAAAATTAGCCCACGGCTAAAAGATTACATACATGGAGTAACAAAAAACACTCCGTCAAAATTACACTTGGGCTACCAGTCACACTGGTCAATCAAGTATCATTACAAGTAGTCACCGGCCACCTTTCAATTCTTCTGTGGTTAGCTCTGTAGCTGGTACCACGTCGACCACGATCACTCTGGTCATCTCTACACTCTGGTTACTCTATTCACTCTAGTCAGCTCTACAGTTGCTATGTTCACTTGGTCACCCTGGTCAGCTGAAAATACAACTAATACCGTGTACTATGCATGACACAGGCATACAAGATAAAAACGTAAATGACGTTATATACGGTAAGTTATGTAAATTACATTATCGGAGCAATATTACAGAACAATAAACAGGTTCGAAAGTGAACCCGTGTCCGATGAGGTTCCTATGGTATTAAACGTTTCTTAAATAAATGCAACTTTATATTGCTAATATAAGATCTCTTGCTAAGTCACAACAAGAATAGAAAAATATTTGCGTTATACTACGCAAGCCAAAGCTACATTGAAAACATACAAAAATGAACGTGGTAATGCCAAAAATAGCTATAACTTACAATATACAAAAGAAATAATATACATAAGGAATGTATAAATTACATACCTCGACAGCTGAAGACATGCAAGTCCCTAAGTAGACTGCTTACTGACAAGACTATCCGTAATGTGAAGATATCACATTACTGTGAGGCATTTATACGCATGGGATGTAGTCTGCAAGATGTAAATCGGTTTTTTCCCCATCAAGAGCACTTCGCACGTGCGGCAGGGATGAAACGAACTCACAATTTCGAAATAATGTACACGATACATAAATCACCCACCCTCGGGCATCGTTGTACACAAAAAAAACGAAACCCGAGTACATGTATTAAATAAATAGAGAGATTCACACAATTCCGTGACATGTATATATATATATATATATATATATATATATATATATATATATAGAGAGAGAGAGAGAGAGAGAGAGAGAGAGAGAGAGAGAGAGAGAGAGAGAGAGATGCAGTATATTCAGATTAATTAAGTATACATGGATATTATCGTTATTCTTGCCAGAAATAACCAGACGTCCTCAAAAGGTGCATTTTATGTCCGATAAATGTGATAAAGGAAGTCCTGCAATTCCAATGACTGAGGGCAGCCGCCATCATTGAATCACACGTGCTACATATTGATATAACAAAACAGACAAATCGTCAGGTTGTCAAATTGTCCAAAGAGATTAGCAATTGATGTAAACTTCTTGGCATAACATTTAAATGGGGTATATAAGAAACTACAATTATTATTTATGCTAACAAAAGTCTGCAGACATATCCGCAGTATAAGGTATAGGAAAGAAGTCTGTAATTTAGTTCACTAAGGAACAGGGTTACGCGATTGTTAACTTCAAAGACAGTAAGATAGGTTGATGTATCGATAAGTTGAGTTTTTCACAGATACGTAAAAAATCATAAGCAAACTTCATTCATTCTTTGGTTTACGAGTTCTTCAATTGTTCCTGGTCTTTTAAAGTAGGAACTGGTGGTTTATGTTTTCATTTAGAAGGTCTAATATTTTCTATTTATTTTAATCTAAAACTTATGTGCATAGAGCTTTGCTGACATATTGAATTCTCTCAGAGTAGCCTTCTCAGTTTGTACGGTCACTTATATTTCATAGGGGTTCTGTTAATTGTATGACATGGCATACAGAGAGACGGGGTGGCGGTACAGCAGTCAGATAACGTGAAAAGGAGTTGCAGGTACAGTTTAAGTCTGGAAAAATTAAACTATGAGCAACGGTTATAGCAGCCGAAATGTGCCAATAAAGTAGTCTGATTTGATAACGAACTTCCGAATATAATATTTTAGAGAAGACTGCCTTTTGTAAAGAGATACCCATATAGCTATAATAATTCCAGGTCATTTGCGTTATGGCGTCTCCTAATGAAAATGGTACGATGTCATAGCAACGCACGTAGAAATATTAAAGATACACATTTCGTATCTACGCTGGAATAAAATATCAATTCAAGTAGAAACATCGTGTTCCAGAATGGAAGAAAAAAGACATTAGGATAGTGGTGGGGTGACTAAATTTGAAACGTTCACTCCAAAAGACACTTGATGTCATTTGTAGCACAATTTAATAATAATAATAATGAAGACTTTGTTTAGAAGCTTTAAGCGCTTTACAACATTTGACGACAATTAAAAAACATATATAATGATATGATTACAAAAATAAAAACAAACACCACGAAAGTAGAAACAGAAAATATGCTGTAAATATTTAAGGTAAGGATACATTATTAGGTCTTTAAGTCTGTTCTTGCAGTTGAAATAGGTGAGTTTTAAGAGCGCTCTTGAATGAGATCACTGTGTCTTTTTGTCTAAGTGTAGTGGGCAATTCGTTCCACGTTGCTGGGCCCCGGTATGCAAAAGAGCGTTGTCCATATGATTTCATTTTCATAGTGGGAATAATGAGAATAAGAGTGTCAGAAGAGGAGCATAAGTATCTTGCTGGTGTGTACACATGGGTGAGGTCGGATAGGTACGTTGGACTGGAGCCCGTCAGTGAAACGTAGCACAGAGAACAAATTCTGTGTTTAATTCTGGATCGTATGGATAGCCAGTGTAGGGTACAGAGCAGGGGAGAGGTGTGCTCTGATCGTGGTACTCTAAGGATGATCCGAGAAGCTGTGTTTTGAACTTTTTGAAGTTTCTGGAGTAGATATTGAGACGAACCAGACAGAATTGAGTTACATTAGTCCAGTCTTGAAAGTACTAAGGAACACACAAATGTTTCAGTGGCATCAACTGAAAGATACTTGCGAATGGAGCTGATGCGTCTCAGCTCAAGATATGCAGCCTTGCATATGTTCATGACATGTTGGTGCAATGAGAGAGTAGTGTCAAGAGCAACACCGAGGTTTCGTACTGACTGTGAATTTAATGTTGGTGTTGCTGATATTTATTGTCTGAGGTAAAGGATGTGAATGAGAAAGTCTTTGTATTGTAATCAGGATGGCTTCAGTTTTATTTTCATTCATCTGCAGCTTGTTACATGTCATCCATGATTTCACATCGGAAATGCACCTCTCTACACCTTGGATGGTAGCTTCAACTTCAGTTGGATGGCTAGATTTGTATATTTGGGTGTCATCAGCATACAATTGGTGAGACACTGGATGATGATCTATGACACTAGAGAGTGGCTGAGTGTATAGAATGAAGAGAACAGGTCCAAGAACAGACCCCTGTGGAACACCAATTTTGCACACCTGTGCTAGAAATGGTGTTTAAACTTATTCTAGCATTCCTGGGATATGCCCTGTTGGGCTTTTTATCTTTTAATAGTTTTATCGGGCCCCAAATGGTAACTAAGAAAGTCTTCGAGTAAATCTGAGAACTTTCCATATGAAGACAAAATAGCCGTCTAAAAATCTTTGCAAATTAGACCTACTCTTTAATTTGACTGTTTGTCCAATTAATCAGTCTAATCAACCGTCAGATTAATGAATCAATCAAATCAACCATCAGTCAGATTATTGACTCAGTCAAATCAACCATCAGTCAGATTAATGAATCAGTCAAATCAACCATCAGTCAGATTAATGAATCAGTCAAATCAATCAAGAGTCAGATTAATGAGTCAGTCAAATCAACCATCAGTCAGATTAATGAATCAGTCAAATAAACCAAGAGTCAGATTAATGAATCAGTCAGGTCAATCCATCAGACAAATAAAGTCTAAATTTAAATCATTAGAGTCCATTAATAGTGCTGCTGTTAATTCACAAAGTCCACTTGAAATAAACAAACAAAAACGGAAACAAACTGGAAAAATTAAAATCCATCATGACATCTATTCAGTAATTATTCTGCTATTATATGAGAACATTGTTTGCAAAATGTTCATCTAAATATGACTAATTATAACTTGATTGCCAGACGATCCCATGAAAAATCACAGATTTACCTCTTGGAACTGTACATTGATATTAGTACTGCAAACCTGTCCGTTTAATTTTTTGACAATATATAGGACACACTTAGTGCGGTAATGATATTCTGTTGTTGAAATGTTATATAACATATATGCAGACCAACTCGAATGTGCTTGACCGAAAGTATTCTGATCCAGTTTCGACCTTTTATTGCGAAATCAGCTTTGGTTTTGAGAAAATAAGTTATTATTCTCTAAATGATACAAATGTTGTTTGTTAGTGAGATGGGCCTGTGTTTAAATCTGTGGGATCCTTTCCAGGTTTCCGGACAGGAATTACTACAGCCTGTTTCCATTTAAATGTAATTCCTCCCGACCTCCGGGTCGCATTTAGTAGTTCTAAAATCACTAGTTTTATATATTCTGGGAGATTCTTGTACGTCTGATATCCCAATTTATCTCCTCCAGGCGAGGTGAGTCTTTTTCTACTGTGTGCTCTTCTCCAGCAATGGATAAATAACTATATATTTAAAGGACCTTCTTGTGATCATAAATCAGCGAACAAATAGGGTTATTTTTGTTCTACCTTATTCAGGCGATTTTGGAATTTGGTGGAATGGTTGGCACTGCTACTCGTCCCTGCAAAATGTTTTTGCTAATTCATTTACTTTCTCTTTATTACTTAGGGCACCTGGAATTTGGGGGTAGAGAGAGATGATTTTCCCCTAATTGATTTAATCTTTGCCCGAACTTGTTTGACATTTGTTTGATGTTTAATGACGAGCAGTAATCCTTCCGTGTTTTTTATTTGGCTGTGAGAATGACATTTTTAGCTGGTGTTTTTTTTTTTTGTATATTAAGAAATTCGTTGACTGTTTGGAATTTCTGAATTTATTAAGTGATCTTTTTCTCGCCTTAATTGCATGATTACATTAGCCATTCCCCCATGGGGCTGGTTGTTCTACAGTTCTCCCAATGTTTTGGGAATACTTAGTTCAGCTGCCGACAGTGTATCCTTTTTATTATGCTTGAATATGCCTATGTTATCGTCGTACAGCTGGTCTTAATTGATAGGCAAGTGTTTTACTCACTGTTATTGGTTCACTCCTTTTTGTTTGATTTTGTGGAGTTTTCCTGCTTTCATTGCTATTTCCAGGTATTGTAGGTGATTTGTCATTTGAATTTGTGTCGATATCCTTGGGGTGTGGTTTTTCTTGTCCTATTGGGTTGTTTGGAGTGGAATCTATTTTTCCCAGTTTTCCAAGTGGTAATTTGGATTGTGCAGTCTGGATAGAGGGTGTTTTCCTTTCCTATTAAATTGATAATTTCCAATTCCCTGATAGGTACAGGATAATCCCAAGAGTTAGGGTCTTGGTCGTTTACAGTTAGCACAATTTTGCCATGAATTTTGGTTGCGCCCGCATTTGTTGATTCTTCTTTTGAATTTGCATTTCAAGAGTAATGGCCCCACCCTTTGCACCTGTTGCAAAATCTAGGCTTTACTTTGAATTCGTTGAGCTTATAATATTTCCCGTATGGTCCTAATCTGAATAACAGGGAGGGTGGGGTTTTTTGGAACTCCAAGAGTGCGACTGATGATTCATGTCCTACTTTATTTTCAGACGAGTAGCTTTTGCCACATCCGTTACATATTCCTTAAGTTCCTATGTTAACTGTGTATTTCTTCTATTTTATTTTCGCTTGATTTCATGTAGTTTTGTCTACTGACTGTGACATGAAAGGGACAATCTTGGCTATTTCTGTGAACTCGGGCGCTTGTTTACTGATGTTGCACCTTATTATAAATTAGTTAGTTTTGCGAATGATTCTGAATTCTTCCCATGAACTTTAGTGAGCTCTGATGTTATGGATCTATCACTTCTGTTTTTCATTTTGTGTATCTCTGTTCTTAATAACACGTATTAACTCTTTGGGATGTTATTTGTAACTTTGGGTATAAGAGTAGTGTGTCTGGTTTTGGTTGTTCTAATGTTCGATGTCTGCTTATCGTTATTTTTCTCCTTTGTTGTTCTTTCAAAGTTGGTGACTTTGACTTTCTTTGTTGCTAATTTTGGTAAGAAGGTTTTATTTGTTTTGTTTGTTTGTTTTTTCATTATTGGCATTCCTTGCTTTGCTGTTTTCATTTGAAGGTTGTGGCTTCTGATTTGATTTTGTTACATTTGGTTTCACTCCGTCTTTATTTTTTTAAATTATTTTAAAGGCCATTTAATAGGTTGTTTTCCTTTACCCTTTCCTTTTTCTTTCGCCACTAGTGGAGTACCGTTTTTTTTGGGGGGGGGGTGCATCTAACATTTTGATGAGATCCTCACTGTCTAGTTTTTCTATTAATATAAGGCTATGTACTTTTATATTTGAGGGCCCTGGAGTTCAACTGCTGTTATTTTTTCCGATTATTTGTTTGATCTTGTGTCATTTTGTCTTTTGTCCTACATTGTTTGGTTTGGAATCCTACATTTGAAGTTCTGGTTATTGAAGATGTTGTTGTAGTGGCAAGGTTGGATTCTGTGTTGTCCTTAACTACTGTAGCAAAAGTTTTGTTTGATGAAGGGGATTTATTCCCTGATCCCTGAGGGTTTTGTGTGTTCGTATCTGGGTTTTCCATATTAGGGGGTTCATTTATATGTACATCTTCTGTTCCTGGCCCACCGTTTGTTTGGGGCCCATTTATAGACTGAATCTTAATTTCAAGGAGTAAGTTCTATTTGTCTGAGAAGAGGGCAAGTTCAGGTATACTGGCACTTAATTTTCTCCCCTTTGCTTCCTTCCCGTTTTCTTCAGGGATTGGTAGTATATTGTCCCCTCCTAGTGATGGTCTTGAGTTGGATGACATTAGAATTCTGTCATCCAATTGCTGATACGAGTCATTCCTAGTCTTGTCGAAACTGAAGGTTATTTCTGGGTCATCACTCGGGGTGGTTGGGTGGCATAGTTGCATAAAATGTAAATTCCTAACAAAAGCCGCCTTTCCAGTATGATCTGATTCAATAAGTCCTATGTGTGTGTTGGCTGTGGTGGGAGTTGGCAACGTGCAGGGGTTCCACCCAGGTATTTGATAGTATGGGTCATAGCACCAGTTTATGAGAACAGTTGCAAATCTCTTAAGCTGCTCAGCTCCAATTTATCCGCAGGCACTAAACAATATTGGTTGATTTGTAATTTCGAATTTAAATTTTGGTGCCAAAAATAAACGTCAGTTGAAAAGTGTACTTGTATGTTTTTAGGACATTTAATTAAATTTCAGGTCAATTTAGATTAATACATTTAGTATTTCGAAATTGGTTGTTAGAATTGCGTGAGATGAAGCAAAGAAGGTAAATGTTAATTGTAGAATGTTAATTTCCTATTTTTAATTGTTAGTACAGAGATTCTTTGTTTTTACCCGAAGGTTTATAGCCAGATGTTTTCATACCTTTTCCAGTACTTAAATTCCTAACCCTGATTTCCGAAAGTGAAATAAGCCAAGTTGGTACCTTGTTATTTCAGATTCTTTTTGGCTGGGGTGGGTTGGTTGGCTGGCTGGCGAGCTGGCTGGCTGGCTGGCTGGGCTGGAACCTGGTACCTGGAACTGGATCTGGATCTGGAGTGGCTGGCTAGATCTCTGCATGCTGGTGTATTTATCTTGGCTGATCGTTGTTGGCTGCGTCGCTGGCTGGAACTCCTCCTCCCTTCTCTGCTGTCTCCTCTGCTTGCTCCTTTTGAAAGACGTTGCTAATTGATAGCAGCCAGTGGTTATCAGCTGCACGATAATGCGGTTTTGAGAGCTCGACAATGGTACGTCAGTCTACGTCCCTTCAAGGGTCACGAGTGAACGGTACCTCAGCAGCGAACGCACTGATTTATATGGTTAAGTACGTGCGTGAAGGAAATAATACTTCACAGTTGAGACGAGGACGTCAAGAACAACATCCCAGATTTAGTGTTTGCTTTGGGTTTTGTGGGATGTAACAATTTTAGCATACGATAGGCGGCTATACATGGCGGATAGTAAGCTAAAGGTTGCAACAATTCTCTCTGAAACAGAGATACTACTCAGTAAATGCCAATATAGGTTATTATTTATATGTCTTTCACAAATTAAACTTAAAACCTCTCTCTATTTTCTTTTCTGCCTTGTGTGGAATGGTATACAAGCGTGTTTAATTATACATATAAGCGTTCCTACTCTTTCTGTCCATATTCTCCATGTATGATAGTATATAAGTTGGTTTGTGTATAGTGTGTATGAATTTTCCTACTCATTTCATGGATGTTTGTGTATATTTGTAAGCATTCCTACTGTTTTCGTTGGTTAATAAGTGTTGGTGATGGCCACTAGACGAGTGGGTGATAGTCAACGGCGTATTAATTAGTAGATGTAGGCGTTGGTCAGTAATTATGAGTGATGATCAGTAGGTGTGTATATATTGTTACGTATATGTAATTAAATTGCTTGTGTAATGGTTTTAAAATTCTTGTTTTATTTTATTTTTGTTTCATTACATTTTATTGTAATGATTATTGAAAGGATTCGAAATTCTTTTTCAGCAATTCGATATTTTCTTTTAGCAAATGTTGTTTATTTAAGACGTAAAAGTGTTACATGAGAATTATTTTTAGTTAACCTAGTTCGTCTTGGGCTGGCAAGAACGTAAACAGGCAGTTAAAATGATTGGTCAGTATAGGGCCATACTTTCCTTGCGTGATCACCATGTGTAAACAACGCTATTTAATTATTGGTTTTTAAGTGGGGCTACACTGGTGTACGTGATGGATTTCTTGTAGTAAGAGACCACATGACCCATCTCGCGAGACTTGAAATGATGTTTTTGGGGTTTAAATACGCATTCTTAATATTCTTCTTGGAGAGTCGTTTTAACATCTTGAAGGAACAAGGTGTTATTTCTATTTGTTGCCAAATTGTTTGTTTTTCATCTGATTTTTGGATTTAATAATTTATTCTCCTTGAAACTCAACAAGTTGACTTTTTTTTATAAAAAGTTCTGAAAGGTATTCATGGAAATTTATTCTGGAATTATTCGGAAATAAAAACTGATTCAATTGAGGAATTGTTGATATTCGTACATTGGACCACATCTGACGTCATCGCCTTCCATATTTGTACGTCGTCGAGATTCGAACCTGGATTCTAATAGAACCATTTAGTGATAGGACTTGTGTTTTCATTCTTAGGATTAAATTTTGGATTATATTCACAAACCGTAAGTCCTATTTACCAATTTTTACATTGTTGTCTAGGGAAATAAATTATTTTGTTAAAATATACAAAGCTTGTTGGCTTTCACTCTTTTCTTTTGTTACATTTGTACGAGCCTACACGTAACAATGTATATATATATATATATATATATATATATATATATATATATATATATATATATATATATATATATATATATATATATACTCCATAAAAACCACCAAGTTCATCTTACGGACAGTTTTAATATCACATTTCCCATTCCCTCCCCGATGGTGGGTTATCATTACATTTCACATTTTCACCAAAACATTCCCATAATGTTAATACAATAGACGTGTTTAGCATTGTATTTTCCATTCCACACTCCAGCTTTATCTAATAGTATGTATTCCCTGTTCCACTCATGTGGCCCCATTACCATCACGCTACCCCACCCATTCTGTCCCCCATTACCATTAGTATGATAATTATCGGACTAATTGCTATTGAACAATTTCAATTCGTCTTCCTTTTGTTTGATACTGTATTATTCCATTAACGAATTACTTCCAACAGCCTATGCCAGTGCTGTATTTATATTACAACTGTTTGAATGGGTCTATTCTGTGTTCACATTTTAAATTCATTTTTGGATCAACTTCTGCAATACACCATAGTTAACTCATGGTATGTAGTCTCATGAAACCTTTAAATAAACAAGTCCATTCCATTCTATATTTCTCAGGGAGCGAAAATGGTTCTGAAGCATTTCAATGCTGAATCAACATCTGGAAAGCTGAACAAAATACCATATATACCGAGCTTGAGATCACCATACCATTACAGAGAACATGAGAAAAACATGGAGATACTATACATGGGTTGAACTCTTGCTCCTCTGTTAAATCAGTATGAAATATGGTACAAAAGTTCATTGTCAGAAACTGCTGTATCAAACATCTGATGAAGTGGTAAGATCCATATATCGCAACTACAGTGAGCGAGACATTCTCATAAACCTCTTTACAAGAGAATTATTCTGAAAACTTCCGCCGTATCCAAAACCTGAAAGATAAGGTTCCTCTAACTTGCAAATCTGCTAATGCTGAAGATTACAATTAACAAGTCACTCGCATTGTCCTACGAGATACTATTTATCGAGCCTAAGATACTTCAGCAGGAAAAGGATATCAACTATCAGCTTTTGAAACAGGTGATGCAGGTATGGCTACCAAGACGACTTGATCATTTGATAGACCAAATAATTAATATCGCGTTTTGAGCAAAATAAATGCTCTATTCAATTCGTCCTAAAGGGGCTCATTCAAAAAGAAATTCAGTGTAACTGGTCTGGTGACACACACACACACACACACACACACACACACACACACATATATATATATATATATATATATATATATATATATATATATATATATATATATTATATATATATACTGCCTTCATAGTTTCATTTTAACATTTGTAACCATGTATACTTTTCCACAATCTTCTGTGCATTGAATCTTTACATATATAAAAAGTTTGTAAGGTTCTGTCTGGACTGGTAACAGGTGGTGTGCATTACAGTGTTGTTACAATTTAAACAGTGAGTTATTCAATCCCTTTATATCCTGTTATTCATCGGAATTTTTTTTTTTCCCCAACTTTTCAAAATTAAGGACGCTGTTGTCCATGAACCGTCTTTCGCAAGGTAAATTATAGGTCATTAAACTACATACGCTTTCTTATCGTTTTAAACGTACGTCTTCTATTCGTATAGATC
Organism: Megalonaias nervosa; assembly: GCA_016617855.1. Classification (NCBI taxonomy): domain Eukaryota; kingdom Metazoa; phylum Mollusca; class Bivalvia; order Unionida; family Unionidae; genus Megalonaias; species Megalonaias nervosa. The sequence continues at coordinate 85,767 of JAECUM010014885.1, read as the reverse complement.
TTGGACTAAATGCCATTGTGAAAATCTTCAATTGGTTACATTACGTAACCTTGAACAGCTGAAATAACAACTAGAAAAACTCAATAAGCTTTTGTCTATCCTTGATATAATACTGTCCCCTATCATGTTCAACTGTTCTCATCAGATTAGAAATACATGTATTTTTCTCAATGCTTTTCTACATGTCACAGAGTAATTTCTCCCATGTTGAAAAAAAAAGTTTGTAATATTATTAGACCTATTTTGTACTAATTTTTATCTGCATGGTGTATTTATTGAGACCTTCTAGAAGGGGATTTCACTTTTAGCCCATCCCAAACAGAAATTTCATTTGCATGAGCAATCATTGCCTATGAAATACGCTGTCCTATTTACTTCCCTTTGAATTGATCCACACCAGAGCCTATCACCATAACATAGCTTTATCGCATTCGATATCTGGATGTTATGGCATGTTATGGTATACGCCTTGCCTGCACTGGTTGTATTCCCTATAGACTTATTGCAGACACATTTAGTCTCATGGAACATTTAAACTGGAAAGCGTTGCAATTTTAAAAATGGAGACCTAAAATGTAAAGCTAGCTCAGAAAGTCGCTGTATGGTTCTTGAAATGCCTTATTCTCGCATTTGAGCCGCCTAGTATATTCACAAACGAATGCACCTGTATTAGCGAGACCAATGGACGTTAAAATTTCAGTGAACGCTGACAGAATGCGAACATAAAGGACTGTTTATAGAGATTGGAGACGCATAAGAGACAGTATTTGCCAACATACATCTAAAGAAAGTTTTACTAATTAAGATTGGTTTGCATTATGTAATTCTTTCATTTTAATACATAGTCATGCGAAGAGCTGCCACTTTTATATGTATTGCACATGAGAATAATTATGCACAATATTATGTTCCAGTTTAGGAAAAGCAGAGATTTATGTATGATTGTGAAGAACGGACATGTCCAGGTCCATGAAGAACAAATTACCTTTGGTCACATTTAGAATGTGAAATCCCTTTATGTCATTCCCAGTCAGACCTTCCATTCTGTCTAGTCTTTAATCGGTTTTATGACTGATATAAGTGCATTAAGCAATATATTCAATGGTTTCAAATGTACACCCAATTACTCGTTCTTATTTGGGAGTGGGGGTAGTCCAATTAGTATGAAATAAGAGGTCTATAATTTGAAAATATCAGGTCTCATTATTAAAATAAGATCGTACACAAGAGGTCGTGAAATCCTTCAAATGTTATTTGTGTGGGTTTTTTTCCGTGCTTTACTTCAAAATATGCATGTACAAGGGTTGGGATTTTGTCCACCTCTTGCATGAACCTGTGAACTGTGTAACATACTTCTCATAAGTCTACAAAAAACCTTGCCATTCGTAATGGCACGAATGCTTATATCCAAGCTGATCCATTTAAAGAAATATCTCAACGCGTGTATATTACTCAACGTTATAGTCTAAAACAACGTACATACATCTATTTTGACATTTACATGACATGTACTTCACTTTCGACTTTGCACACGATATAGTAAAGCATAGCTCAAACAAGCATTGATCCTACACCGGAGGCATCATTTATATTCTTGTCGATTTAAGAGAATCAACTACCAAAGTATGCTTTTGCCTATTGTGTACTGTTCTTGTGTAATAGCTAGAACATTTCACCACAGCAGTCTTCTCGCTACAACGTTTTTATGTATAGGATTTCAGAAGTACACAGTAAATACTGATTTCACCGACATCTCGCATAGACGAAGCGATATGTCCGCGTCATTATTTTCATGAGGAGGGTAGTTGTTCGCCAGAATGTGTATAAATATATATCACCAGTTGACGTAGTTAACTGAACAAGGTGACTTCCTTCTGGTTACGCGTTTGTTTCAGTAGTTTTATTGTTTTTGCTGTTAGACACATTGCCCGTTTCTCCACTTTTCCTTTGAAGACTTCTGCAACTGCCAAGAATATCATTGAAAGCTTCGCGGAAATTCTTGTGTGTCGTGTAATACACGATCCAGTTGATCGAGGGGTGCAGATGGGCCCACATGGCTATGTACGAGTGAGCTTCGTAAGAGAAAGAATTGTTGTGGTCTACCGCAATTGCAAGTGCATATGGGATCCAACACACCGAAAATACTGCATAAATTATCAAAAAAGTCTTTGCCACTTGATCTTTGATGCTCCTCTGAGGATTATTGTTATTAATCCTTAGCTTCATATCTGATCGATGGCGGGCGACATAGTAATAAATCAGGGAGTAGAAGACACCGATGAGGATCAAGGGTATCCATACAAGGACGACGGAGAAAACGATTGTGAAAGTGTGCGTAGCCATCCTGTCCCAAATACAAACGATCGCCTTCCGGTCAAATTGATGATCTCCTATATTCGCGAGATTCAGCAAAACGATAAATACTCCTAATATGTAAAATGCCACGCAAAGGCAAATACAGTTTCGTTTGGTGAAAAGTTTGGAGTAGAGATTTGGGTGGCAAATGTGGATGTACCGGTTGAAGCTTAGAGAGACAATCGACATCAAAGACTCTACACAGGAGATGGTACAAATACTTCCAATTGTCCTACAAAGTCCAGGTACAGAGTCGAAGAATTCTTCACCCTCTAACTTAGCTGAAATGCAAATTACATCTGGTGAGTCAAGAAACAATAGTGTTAAAAGATGTTAAGTCCCTAGCTACCTTACAATTGCTTGCATTTTCCTGAGACTTTTGAAGCACGTTCTCGTGCAGCATTTTTGGCAGTTGCAAAACATATTAAGAAGCTACCGATATTTACTGGGGAAGGATAAATCTGAAATTGTAATAGACTATTTCGCAGACATAAACATTCGGCCCTACACGTATAGTAGTGTACCATACCCACTCGTGTTTGCTCATCAAAAGTTCTCCCTAATGTTAAAGGTCTCGCAAGACAGCTAATATAGCTGACTCTACGAATTCTATACCAATGCCCATTAAAAGTGAATTTTCAAGCAAAGCCAACTTAATGACTAAAATACTGATTTCATATATATATATATATAATGCTATTCTCTATATAAAAACTGACCAATACTGAAGGAAATAGATGGAATAAGGTTTTAATTGTTTAATTTCTTTATTCATTTACCTACTATTGATTCATTTAACTAATTAAGGAAGGAAGGTCAAAGATAACAAGCAAGGAAAACTGGTTAATGAGAGATCATTAAATATTAACGAGTATCTGTGTGTAATATCGACTTCTGATATCATATAAGGTGCTATAACATAACAGCACTTATTATCGAAAGTTATTGCTTGTAATATGGATGACAATTGAGACGTATATCAACAAGGATGTCGACGAAAGTTAGAGAAGTCTTCTATGACATTAGGAACATATACACTGAAACCGGTCTTAAGTAACTGACATGATAACAAGCCCATTCATGTCTCCACTGTGTGCTTTCAAGTACAATTGATTTTATTTACCCACCGATAATGTTCATAGGATCTGCAATTGCTGTCACATACAAATCCGACAAAGCCAGGTTGACAATGAAGACTGACTCAAAGTTCCTTAACTTTTTATGAGTAGCCACAGCAATCAGGATTAGAATGTTGCCAAAAGTGCCCTCCATGGATGCTATGGAAATCATGATTATGCTTGGTATAGCAATATGGGGCTTCTCTTTGAGAAATTCATATCTTCCAAATCTATGATCGTCACCAAACCCTAGAACTGGCATAGTGGAATTGTTGACCATTTTGTTGCTTTCAACGACTCACTGCCGTCAGATTTGTTACATTCGCTCGCACTGCTTACAGTTATCGATGATCCGTTTCACAGAATTGAAGAAATGTCGATTTTGGCAAATTAACAAGATACAATATATTCCATACACTGTTCTTTTGTGCACAAGAATTAGATCCTCTGATATAGTCACAATATTTTAATGTACTGAACGCGATATTAACCCCCAAATGAATTTTTTGATATTATTGTAACTGGTTTCACCTTAATATTCAGACCTTTCATGTAATGTAAAGTCCATCAGCTACCGAAATACTAAGCAAAACACTAATTGGTAGTCTATATATAGCAAGAGTAAATACTTCCTTGTTCGGGGCAAAACCAATGCACTTTTACCTGACATACTCAGATGAATTAAGGTAAATTGAAAGATGAAAAGGTTCTTGTTACGGCAACATAGGTCACGGTGGTCATCAAAATAGGTCAATGTGGTCATCAGCCACTGATTATCTTTATAAGGTGTTTGAGGCTGAAGAGTATCAAAGGTCTCAGACTGATTACGGTACTGCGATTTTATTATTTCTTATAGCTATATATAACTATATATATATATATATATATATATATATATATATATATATATATATATATCACAGCAATTTGGCTCTCCTTACGGGTAACACTCATTCAAGAGGAATACCACATTCTTTATCATTATCATAATTCCAACCCAAGACAAAGTATACACGCAGTTTTAACATTCTGATACTGATTTTCGTCTGTTGTTTTATTATTTAACTCATTCTTGTAGATTGTCCTAGGTCAGAATCAAAGAGGGTATATTGATCTCCTACCAAGAGGTATCCTGACCATTCAGTGTCAATCCCCTTCTAGCATTAAACTTCCATCTCAGTAATTGAGCAATATCGAAATTTCCCAATCTGAGATGCCGACACTCTCCTCTCCCGTTGGTATCCCTGATCGAAGGCGTACTACACACTAACGAAAGTCAAGTTGGTTTAATGGGTATACTCTTGAGTGCATCCACCAGCTTAACTGCCGCAAAGTAGATAGTACCCTAATTCAGAAAGCCCAATCCACCCATCACCCTTACTTCAAAGTATATAGGATTCTAACACCCCTGCCAGATTGATTTTGGATACGTACCAGTTCCTCCAGGATTCCACGAATGCCTCGGTCTTTATCGTACTTGTATAAATCAAATAGACCAAGATATAAAAGAATCTGCTAAGAAACGACCCCATGTACTTCTTCAAATCTTTGCATATGGTAGATATTTCTTAGACTAGTATCGTTTACTTATACAGTGGGCACACTGTCAGTTGTCATTGTGCCATATAACTTTTAAGATTAACGTGCCATAGACTTATGTGCACACTCAGTATAGGAAAATGTCCTTTTAACCGAGGTTAAAAATTTATGCACTATCAATACTGTAAGCAACGCCTTCTTTTTAATGTTCCGTGTAACTGGTGCCTCCGGATGCCATGGTTTTTGATCTTGCTTGTATGGTAACCTGTTAAATCTGCGAACGAAAATAAACTCCACATTTGTTCTACAGGAACGAAGCGGTTAATCGGCATTGAAGAATGGGAGTTTAAAAATGTGTTGAAGGCCATTAACTATGTGCTGATCAAATGTGTCAACGTCACTATGGCACGCAAGGTTAGACGTGCATATAAAATAAAGAATACAAAGAATCGTTACATCCCTCAGTTGTGAAACATATCTCCCTTACAACAAATTACCGTAATTACCATAGTTATAGAAACACTTGAGAATCGATGACAAAGTTCTACTTCCATTCTTAATAAAGTCGCTTATCATTGAGCGATAATCACTATCAATGAAAATATGAAATACAAACTTGTTACTCCACAAGTTTATTTATCCAAAATGTTTCTTACCACCTAGTTAATGCAAGTAAAACTGGCCACAGTGTTGTCTCCGGTGCTACACAGTGGAATATGTTGGTCGCCTACCAAAAAGGCGGAGGAGGACAATACACAGACGCCCAAACTATTCTCCCCCTCGGTATTCCTAACTTTAGATGGGTTGGAGACTCGCTACCGGTAACAAAGGTTCAGTGTGCCCCTTTTCACTGGATTCATACTTTACATTGGATTCATACATTACACTAGATTCATACATTACACTATTGCAAAGTAGGTAAGCCCTACCACCAAGGCCACATCGTCCTTTAATCTGCACTAGTTCAGTAGATTCCAATTAAAAGAGAAACCCTATAACCAGTCTTCCCATCGGAATTCATACATATAAAATAATCACAATCAAGCTTCTGATGGGGGTAATATTGATACATAATTAAAATCTTTAAAATGTATACAAATATAATTATGTAATGCCTATCAGTCTAGTGACTATTATTCGTGTGTAATGGTTGCTCCTCTATCAATACTCTTTCACCTATATGCAGCGAGAGGGATATTCTAGCACTTTTTATTAATTTTACGGAGTTATCAATATTTTTGCCATTTCTGGAACTGTGCCAACTGAGCCTTATATAAAGATGTCCATTGTTAGGGACTCTTTTGAACTGGAGTCAATATTTTTCTGAATGTTTCCTGAATCCAGCTTGGCCCGATTGTGATACCTAAGTTAAAACGATCAGTGATACAGTTGATTCATCCTATGCCAACATGCAACGCTCCACAAGCTCAGATACGTGTACCGACTATTATTAATAGCTGTATCTAACATGATCCAAATTTACCAATCCAGCCCTGACTACTATAATGCTTCAAAGAAAGATAGAATTTGTAGCATGCCTGCTGCTCCATATTCCAACACAACATCAGATTGCAATGGCAAACAAAGAAAGACATTAAATGGAAATAATAATATATTTTCTCGTATCAAAATGTGTTAATTTTTTCTTGTTCGGTGTTACGTCACTCGGATGTTATCTGATATTTAAGGAATTAAAAATAATAGAAGGATTGACAAGTTCTCGTTACTGCAACATAGATGACAATCAGTGATATCGAATAGCGTATTCTTAATATTAGAAACTACTCAATGTTAAATCGTAAAATTTAATTTAACGCACAATGTAAATGATTGCAATTTGCGTCTTGCAATTTGTTCAAATTATAACCAACAACACAGAGTAAAACCACCTGTCACAACTTGTGATTTAATGCACGCTGCAACTGGTTAAATATTTCATCATATTACATTTTGAGGCCGATTACTCAGCTAATTTATTAACTGAACATTGTAACCATCAAAGCAAAATGTGACCATCTGCCACACTTTGTGCTCTACTGGAAAGTTTCAGATTGTATATGTGTCACCAGAGTAGCGATATGAGTTCAAATAAAGTTCACTCTCAGTACGTTACCTGACACAAAATGTTGCTGGGTTTGTTTGTTCATCCAAACTTATAAAACTGAATGCTGACTTCTTCTTAATGTTGTGGATTTGTTTAGTATTAGTATAAGAAGATTATAATGGGGTGATGCAATAAAAAAAAGTTGGAGAAAATAAAAGTGTCCGGGGACATACCAGGATCGGGCTGGTTCTAAGGCAGGATTTAGGCCTGAAACCTTTGGTCTGTAAGTCTGGCAATATAGCTGTAGAGCTACCACAGATCTCTACATAGAGAAATATATCTCCGTTTAGCCTTACTTCAAAGAAAAACGGACTAATTGTGCGAGACACCACTTCACTGAGCATAGTAGTTCTGAAGTTATGAGAATTGAATTCAAAATTATTCTAAGGTAAGGGTAAATGGGTTGCATTACAAAGAAACTGAAGTACATATAATGGATTTATAGATATATGCATGAAGATAAATGTGTGTGTGTGTGTGTGTGTGTGTGTGTGTGTGTGTGTGTAATCACCCTTCTTCCAGAAAGAACGAAACGAAACATCAAAGACTCAAAACAAAGAAGCACGATTTTGCTTCTGGGATGTTTACTGAATAAAACTTACAGGCACACTGTATATATGTGTAGGTAATAATAGTATGTCATGTTCAAAATGAATCACTCTTCAACATCTACTAAAACATTTGTCATGGAACAAGGATATGGTATCATCCTGAGATGATTCCACCCTTCTACAAAGTCTAATCGTTCTATTCGAGATCATCGTGCATTGTGTTTAAGCTAAATCACAACGTCATCTTTTATACGAAGAAATCATAGCTAGTCGTTAAATTAGACTGTAGGTATCCTTCTAGCTCTTTCAAATTCATTTGTGAACACCCTCTATCAACAACAATTTGTGAATTAAGAAACTCTGAGAAGGGTGGCATACTTTTATTCCCTTCGTGAATAATAATGAAAAAATAATTTGAACAAACCTGTTCTAGAACTAGAAGCAACGTAGGAAAAGAAAACCGATATGAATAATGACAACATTCTTTGTTAAAAATAAATGGTGTACTAACCCAATAAACATGAAAATAAATATTGTTTGCTAACAACGTTTCTCCTAAATATGAAACAGTCTTGTTTTTAAAACCATCAAAATCCTTAGTACCGATACAACAGTGAAGATTTTGGTAAAGGCAATTTACCTGAAAATGGACCTTGTCTGCAAAATGTATACTTACATCAGTTCAAAACCATTTTATGTAAATTTTCGATAATGATGCAGTAAAGCTAGCAAGACCAAATACGATAAGTTAAAATAAAACAAAAACATTCTTCTGAAATCTAATGCCTGTAAGTACCAGTATTCAACATGAAATTCTATGGAAATCTAATGGCCGCAAGTACCAGTATTTAACATAGAATTCTTCTGAAATCTAATGCCCATAAGTACCAGTAATCAACGTAGAAAATTCTATTGAAATCTAATGCATGTATGTACCAGTATTAAACACAGAATTCTATTGAAATCTAATGCATGTATGTACCAGTATTAAACACAGAATTCTATTGAAATCTAATGCATGTATGTACCACTATTAAACATAGAATTCTATTGCAATCTAATGCCCACAAGTACCAGTATTTAACATCAAATTCTACTGAAATCGAATGCCGTAAGTTCCAGTATTTAACATAGAATTCTACTGAAATCTAATGCCCGTAAGTACCAGTATTTAACATAAAATTCTACTCCAATGCATGTATGTACCAATATGAAACATACAATTCCATGTACATCTAATGCCTATAACTGCTAGTATTAAGCATAGCATTCTTTTGAAATCAAATGATTGTAAGTATCAGTATTTAACATATAATTCTATGGAAATCTAATGCCCGTAAGTACCAGTATTTGACATATAATTCAGTGAAAATCTAATGCCTGTAAGTACCAGTATTTGACATATAATTCAGTGAAAATCTAATGCCTGTAAGTACCAGTATTTGACATATAATTCAGTGAAAATCTAATGCCTGTAAGTACCAGTATTTGACATATAATTCAATGAAAATCTAATGCCTGTAAGTACCAGTATTTAACATATTATTCAATGAAAATCTAATGCCTGTAAGTACCAGTATTTAACATATTATTCAATGAAAATCTAATGCCTGTAAGTACCAGTATTTAACATATAATTCAATGAAAATCTAATGCCTGTAAGTACCAGTATTTAACATATAATTCTATGGAAATCTAATGCCTGTAAGTACTAGTATTTAACACATAATTCAATGAAAATCTAATGCCTGTAAGTACCAGTATTTAACCTATAATTCAATGAAAATCTAATGCCTGTAAGTACCAGTATTTAACATATAATTCAATGAAAATCTAATGCCTGTAAGTACCAGTATCTAACATATAATTCTATGGAAATCTAATGCCTGTAAGTACCAGTATTAAACACATAATTCAATGGAAATCTAATGCCTGTAAGCACCAGTATTAAACATATAATTCTATGGAAATCTAATGCCTGTAAGTACCAGTATTTAACATATAATTCTATGGGAATCTAATGCTTGTAAGTACCAGTATTAAACATATAATTCTATCGAAATCTAATGCTTATAAGTACCAGTATTCAACACAGAATTCTATTGAATGCTACCTGTTCGGACGAGCCTTTTCACAGAATGTAATGAACAACAATATGGTTCAAGTCTACGAAGCTTTGGTAGTCTCCAGAAGCCTTGGTAATCATTAATTACCATGCGGAAAGTATATTCCGACTTTAGTGATCTCGACAACGAAATTGTGGCCATATGACAGGGGATGGAAATTATCAAATATTATGAGAGAACTTTGCTTTAATGATATCAAAGTAGATGTATTTTATGATATCAAAGTAGATGTATTTTATGATATCATAGTAAAGGGTATTTTATGATATCAAAGTAAAGGTATTTAAGATATCATAGTAGATGTATTTAATGATATCAAAGTAGATGTACAATAATTGCGCGATAAAATCCAGATATTGTCTATACTTTTTCTTGTTTTTTGCAGTTTTTTGTTGTTGCTTTAAATCATTGGTCTTAAGAGCTCATTCCGAATCTCTTATCATTCTACACCCCTATAGAAACATGCGGTGAAAGTCAAATACTTTGAGTGGCATTGGAGTGACGACCAGTATGACCACAATATGAAGCATAGTTCATGTGTCAGGAATTACCTTCATATTTCAATGCAGCTTGAACCTCTCGTGAAATTATGCAGCGAGCTCATCTGATTCATAGACTTAGTCACAAGTACAACAACAAGCAACCTGTTAAAGGAAATATATCACAATATACAATGTGTTGCCATTTATCAGAAAAGTTGAAGATGAAATAAATATATATATTCCTATTTCCAATTACATTGGAGAGAGAGAAATGAAATGGTTTTCTGTGTGCGCTAGGATGTAAAATTTCAAGGAAAATATGCGTACAGTCTATACTCACTTATACCACGAGTCCAACTGCAAACTGCACAGACCCTGATCTGCTGTCGCATCATACGCGGGCAGATCTTTATCTGTGCAGTTTCTTCGGAGTAATCAGTAGAACAAACAACATAGACACTAATCTGTAGAGCATTATGATACGGCAGATCAGAATCTTTGTTGTTTGCAATTTGACTCGACTTGTAAGCGAATATATAGGGTAGTTATGTGATAAAAAGAAATACTTAGCCCATGACTAGCACAGCATGAAATGTACACCACTATGATCAACCGTGCTTGTAAAGGTGTAGTTCTAATATAGATGCACCCAGTTATCATGTTTACCGATTACAGCATAAACAACACCAATAGATGAGTTTTAGGCACAAATTTCATCAAAGTCACTGATTCATTCATAGAGATAAGTCATAGTTACCTCTTCTAGCAATACAGATGTAGTTCTTATCAAATATGCATATCATCTTCGAGCTCCATTGCTCTAGGTAGGATAGTTACTGTAGCATAAGAAAACCTCATGTAGTAATGAGCTAAACAAAACAAGGTAACCAAAGCCTGTTAAAGACGAAATATAGATCATGATGTGCATCTTTTGCTACCAGATATGCATATCATCATCAATTTAATCAAGAAAAGCATTTGAGAAATGTACATGAAACGTAAAATTAAACCTAAGTCAAAGAAGTTAAAATTATGGGCCATAATAACCGAATTGTGCATTGAGGGAGGAGTGCACTGCAAGATGCATCTTTTCACCGAATTGTATGATTCTACATAGAATAGGATGCACATAATATGCAAAAAATTTAACTATAAACTATAAACGTATAAACTTTTCTGAGACAGTCAATGTTCAAATGTATGTCACGGTTAATAATTGAAGCGTGAAATATGGATCACAGTGGCCTACCCATATAATGACTGTATAGTCCTCACTAAAGTACAACCACCCTAACCAAGTGTCATGATTTTAAATGTAACGGACTGTATACATAGTGTTATGTATGTCTATACTATGTGCGTTAACTTTTATGATTATAGATTGTAAAGGTCATTTTTAAACATATTACATAGCTTCAAGATACTCTGTACTTTAATATAGGGTCGTTTTGTTTGGTACACATGTTTGTGGCCTTTTGATCTTGAAAGTTGTAGAAGAAATCTTGTTGACAAATTTGACGGTAGTTGAGGCAAGGTCATGGGTTTTCCCCTAGGAAATCCAGGTGACCTAATTTCTGATCAGTACTGCTAAAGTACCTGGCGTTATTGACAAGTAGAGTGGTCTACAAATGAGTACTCGAACTTCATTCTCGTTCTGAAATTACGTCCTAGTCATACATACATATATATATATATATATATATATATATATATATATATATATATATATATATATATATATATATATATATATATGTAGTATGTATGCTGTATCAATGATATACCACGAGATGTATAAATTTTTCATTAAAAGGAAATGAAGCTTGCTGAGTTTCCTTTTAATGAAAAATTTATACAACAAGTGGTATATCATTGATACAGTGTACATACTGTACGTATATTTTATTTGTATCACATACAAATACATATATTTTCCCTTTGAACGGAGCACAGATTTACTACAAGCAGCTGTGTATTGACCTAGTGAATGAACTCCTCATATCCCTGAGTGGGTCCGCTACAATATGTAGTTCTATGCATTTAGTGGCTATTTACAATCACCTCTGCATATTGATAAGTTGATTGTTTTCTTTTCTTGGTTTCTATTTTTCTCCACATTGATTATATCAATATAATACACACTTATGATTTAAACATGAAAGATGGTTTTAAAGATAAAAGTACAGTAGAGCACTATTTACACTGGGATAACTACGTCATTCACATGAACGCCATTCACATACCGGCGCGTGGAAATTAATGTGGAATAGAAACTAAGCCAACTGACGAACCAACAAGAGGTAATTAAAATATTTTAATATATTTACAGTTGATCTAAGTCATTATTCTGCTTCAGCAACAGTACAACCGACCATAACCCCTCTCTCTCTCTCTCTGGTCGGTTTGACTTAACTTTTACTATCATTCATAAGTCCAGAGATATCGTGGGATTACACAAAATGGAATCTTCTACGTTCGTCAATTCATAGATTTTACCCCGTATCTTGTTACCATGGTCAAGAGAGAGAGAGAGAGAGGCCTTTGGACATTTTCATATTTAAATAATAATAATCGATTTTTTTTTAGAACATTATGGTATGTTTAAGAAAAAACAAACAAAACAAAACATAACATTAAATATATCACACTATGTGTACCACGTAACCGAGGAATTTACTGGTTTGCAACATTGTATCATTGATAAACACTGTTGATAAATCCCAGGGAAAGTGCACACGTATCGTTAGGACGAACCATATTCTTGTAGGTTACTTGGTGTAATTTCTATTTCAAGGTTTTAATCCAGCCCAAATTCCTTTTCTCTCTCATTCCACATTTCTGCGCAGTTTGTCCGTTATGCATGAGAGGGGAGGGGAGAACAGAAAGCAGAAAGGATTATGATGAAAATGTGTACCATATTAAATTAATTTAGAAAACGGGGATTATTAATACTTTTCATCGTTATTTTTCATACGTCACTATTGACTAATGTGTGGAAATTGATCATTGATCTAAAATCAACTGTAGACGCTCGCGAGAATGTTTATGTATGCGTATTATTGCGCCATGGGAGGATCACAATTTGATATACCAATAGTATTGGTATATCAAATTGCTTTATACCAACACTTCAAATACATGTCATTTTTTAATGTATATATATATATATATATATATATATATATATATATATATATATATATATATATATATATATATAATGTAAATTATTCATTGGAATTATAAGGTGCTCATAAACTTCAGGTTTAAGTAACTATTTTTGAATTACTGTTAATTCATTTAAAGATATTTTGGATTATATCATTAAGATGTATCAAGACTGTTTGCACATTAAAATATTCAAGACTGTTGGCACATCAGCACAATATATTGGACTTCATACGGAACACCATTGGAACTCATTTGGAATACCCGACTTGTGACAGAATTTTAGGACTATTTAGAATGGCATTCACCATAATGTAAGATATTTTAAATTTTTCACTTTGTATTCAAGGGAAATCAATTATTTGTTTAATTTTACAAAACCTGTTGGTTTTTTCACTCTTTTCTGCTACTTAGATAAGACCATTGAGCCGTAACAATAGTGCAAACAATACATGTGAATTTGCCTAAACGCAAAATCTTTACCTTAGCCAGTTAAAGGTGAAATGTGGGTCACAATAACATTCGATTGCTGTAAGGATAATAAAGTAATACTGATGAAAATAATGATCTTGATTGCTGATTCTAACACCAACAGAGCGTGAGAAATCAACTTAAAACACAACATTTAACCAAAGGGAATAAGGCTGGAAATATTGGTTACAGTGATCTATGTTTGTGAGTAGATTATACTAATTCCCAACAGGAATCACCTTAACAAGTTGGCAGAATAGAAAGAATACAGAGCGCATAACGCTAACCAAACCACAAAGACTCAACTAATAACGAAGAAAATAATGCACGTATACGTACAGAATGAACCCCATTAAGGCAACCCTCCACTCTCCTAGGCAGTAGATGCTACGAAACCTTCTCGAAACTGTTTCTAATGAGCAATGAAGAAAGAGTTGTTAAGATACAGTGGGATTGTGTTTTTGCTGTCCTCTACTTCTTTGAGGCAAGTAAATTAGCTGATGATGCCATTTGCTTAAAAAAAAAAAAACAAGGTGTGTAAATGCATTAAAGAAAATATACTTTTTCATAACATTTAAAGCATATAATGATATTAGATTTTAATAGCCTATAAAATCATACGATTGTTTAAACTTTAAAACTTTGTTTTGTATAACATGTGATTTATATGTCATATCAAAAGATACATTGACTCTTGGGTCTAAGCGTTCAAACATCATTTTTTCATGAATTCCTCCACCGTATGGAAAGCTGCCAAGTTAGTATCCACACCGTCCAATAGAAACACGACTAAAACAATTTGGTCGTCTCCATTGGTCATTTTATAATTGTTAAAGGATCTGCTTAACTATTTCATGTCCAGGAGAATAAAGACTTTTGATTGCAGTCACAGATCTAAGGCGTCACTGGCTATTTAAATATGATCACCAATGCAAACATTAATTCCTTCTCTTTGGGATCATTTTTGGGGTAGGTGGGGATAGTGGAATGGATTTGGGAAAATTTGAAAACATTTAGGAATGAGAAGCTCCTTTTATACTGAATAATTCCTGAAGATGAGACACAGAGTCATGGTCAGAATAACCAAATATTTAATCAACAGGAAACAGCAATCCCAACGGCAATCCCACTCCTCTGTTAATATTATGAAAAGGCCTTTCTATCTCTTACACATATACAATTCTTTACAATAAAATATGAAAACTTTTTATGTCATTTAATAGGTATCTACTTGATAAACATTTTCTTACCAATTATTCTGAATTCTAGCCATTGGTCTTTTAGATGTCTCAAAATAGAACATAGTCCTACAATTCATAAGCGATACAAAGATATGAGAAACAATTCTTTTCTTTTTCTTTCTTATAAATATAATTGTCTTTGTAGGTATGACCAAGTAAGGTTATGGTTTCAATGATTCATTGGATAATGCGATTTTCACTGACCTACCTATAAACCTGAATTTTCTAGAGTATAATAAATAGATAGATTGTATTTTTACCATATAATTTTAATTTTAGGGAGGGGAAATACAAAACAAAAACGATGCAGTTTTTCTCAGATGTGAAAGAATTGATTCGTAACATCCATTTAGTCTTTGGTTTACAAGTTGTTCCATTCGTATCTTTGTTTCTGAACTATTAAAGTAGGAACTTGTTCCTGTTACGTTTTCAGTTTGATGATCCAGTATTTGCTATTGATTTCAAATTTACTTAGTCTTTTTAATCTAACTCATGCACACCGAAATTTTCTGACGTACTGAATTCTAAGATTACTCTTTTCACTTTGCACGGTTACTTAAATTTCATGGGGGTATATCAATGAAAGCAATTGGTGGAGCATACTATTGTATAAAGTAGCATACAGAGAGAGGGGGTTGGGTCAAGGTAGTTATTTTACGTCAAACTGAGTTGTAGGTACAATCTAAATCTCGAAAAAAGTAAATATGAACAAGGTTTATAGCAATCGATAGATGTCTTTAAAGTAGTCTGACTTACCTTATGACAAACCCCATCGGAAATGAATACTGTACAGCAAACTGCCTATTTCAAAAGATGCTCATGTGGCTATAATAATTTCATAATAATAGTGAGTTTCGTAAAACGAATTAGCAACGCCAAGTTGAAAGATTAAATATCCTGTTATTTATATTTCATTTGCATTGTTAGTTAGTTTTTTATTATATGTCATGGGTTAAGTAAAATTGTATTTTGTCGCTAACCTTGTCCAAAATAAAGTTAATTGTCCACTTGACTAGAATCATTGATATTTTTTTTTTAAATTCTGTAAACAAATAATATATAGCTAATATTTTCTCAGTGAGAGTGGGTTTAATAATAGGATCATTATCAATAGAAGTTAACATTTTTATCTTGGTCTGAGTCAAGGACATTGTGTTTACCATGTTCTTTATTTTAATTTTAGTAACAGACCTTTTAATTATAACTAATATGTTTCTAGAATTTAACTTTTGGCACTCATCCGTATTATTATTTTGTGTTTTTAGTTATTTTACATAATCTTGTTCACTGAAAATTTATTTATCCCTGCAATAACATCTGGGCAGAAATCATTTATATTGTTGCATTCAGATTTTTATTTCGGTGAAATTGTTTATTACTCTCTGAAAGTACAAAGTGTTCAATAATATTCTTGGAAAGAGACATTAACTGAGAGTTATAATGAATTCAAACAAGGAAAAATTGGATCATATTACTGTTATTATATAATGGAATGTTGGCACTAAACAACAGCAATAATAATAATAATAATAATAATAATAAACACTACAAGAAACAAATGTTGTATTCCAAAATAAATACACAACAATATATTTATCGATACATTCATCATTTAAACAACTTTTCTGGTTCATCTGGAACGGATGGATTTTGTTTTTCTTTCGATTCCAATCACTTCTGCTTTTCTGTTTGTGATGGACTGGATTTATTTTCTCTGTCAATTCTGTACGATGTACATGTGATTTGGTATTGGAACTTCCACTGAAGGAACCAGTCTTGAATCATCTGCACATGCGTTTCAGTTCTGTCATTGATTGTTTGGAATCATAATGTGGGAAAAATATGAATTCTTTGAATTGAATTTATAAAAAATAAAAGACGCTATTGAATATCATGTTCAATTCATTTTTAGTGCAGGAAGGAGACTGTGATTGCAAATGGAAATGCAGTCGAAATTACAGTACAATTTCGCGGTGTGTATCAAGTTTTGAAGCCCATGATGCAGTTGATGTAATTCGGATTTGCAGAACTAAATATGATAGTACATTGTGAGGAAATTCAAGATGCAAAAAGTAAATATATCCTTTGTCAGTCTTATTACCAGCTAAAGAAGACATGTTTATGTCTTGTCACTTGCATGCTCTTCGTAGGGACCACAGCTATGTACATGATTTGCATGGCTTCTATCACTAGCCAAAATTTAAAAAATCATTGTATCAAAATAGTTAAAGTGGAAAATTGCAAACCAGCTGCTTTCTGGAGTCTATTTAGCCTTATTATTAGCTTATTGGTTCTGTGGCTCTTATTTTTCTTCCAAAACCTTCAGTTGCATGTTTTTCTTGAATATAGTACTTTGAATTTAAGAATGGTACGTCTCTGCGACAACCCTTGGCTTCAATATGCTTTTCGATGCTATTTGTATGGACCTCAGAAAGCACCGGTCATAGTATGAACCAATCTATTGCGAAATGTTACGAACAGTTCTCCTAAATAACAGTTTAAAGTATCAAAATGATATTTTCAATACTAAGTCTCTCGCGTTTGTTGTTGACATACGAATATCTCGTTCATTAATTTGTTTGTTTTAAAGTGTCATTTGTCACTCATTAAACTCGTCCACATCGTTAACTTTATCATCTCTGCTTTCAAATGGACGAAACAGCTTCTTTAGTTCATCCACAAACAAACCTAATAAACCAAAAGTTAATACTTCTGCTACATGAGCGTACATTGTTTACAATCAAAGCAGTTCTTAAGACACGATACTAACACGTTCCTGATACACGTGAACCTGTGCGGTATGAAAAAATATTGCACAATTCTGACACTGTAAAGTTAACCGGAAAATGAGCATATATTAATGTATGCAAATCAGTTGATTCTTTGGTTTTGCAACATGAATGCAAAGTTCTCACTCATAGTAGCAGAGTGAAGAAGACCATGCTACCGAGTTTGATATTTCTCATAGCCAATTAGAAAGCTACAAAGATAAATTGATGAGTTCAGGAATTAAATGTTAGAAAGTTAGATATGGGAGGAACATATTCGGAAACTATTGTTTCAAATTATTTTACTTGAAAGTTTATACGGAAAAGGAATGATATCTAATTATCAAAGTAGGCGGAGACCAACATGGGTGGAGCAAAAGCCTTGATTTGTGTCACGTGGATTTATGTGGTTCTTATAGCCTTCCTTTACTAGGATGCGAGATTCGTGGTGTTAGCAAGCAAGTTCTCATTAACGAAAGTACTTTTGATCATTCTGACTTTACTTTTGAAAAACTTTTATAATAAATCATGGAACATATTTCAGCACAATTTACAGCTCATGTTGATGATAAAACCAGACGATTATTAAAGGGTGAATTCAGCATTGTCTATGCCAAGACTATGATGGATACATCTGAAGTGGTAACACGAAAAAAATGTTATGAATGCCGATTAACTTTGTCGAAGACGTCATGAATGTATTATATATCCATCAGTAACAAATTATCGTTCTTCTATGATATTCTAGCAGCCATCGATTATAAAAACGTGTATCAGCAATGGGAATAACCCAAACTAACCTAAACTCGCCCTTAGAGCAACTACATGCATACAAATAACCATCTTTCAGATGATGGAGAAATAATGAACTTAAAAGAAAATCGTGGGAGGAGAAAATGCTAGACATAGTGCTAAAGATGATTCAAGGAGTGATGCTATTCACATGTGATAATAAAATGATTAATTAAGACCTTGTTTTAAAACAATATCAAGCCATACAATATATTCATCCATAATACTGATATTCAGCCATAATATTGTTAACATTTTAAGTTAAGTTTGAAATATGTTTAATGTAAACTTTTATCTGGTTTTAAATCATTAGTTAGTTTTACATACGCATTTGTTATTTATATTTTATTATTTGCTTTCTGTTATGAAAAACTTATTTCATCTCTCCTCTTTCACATCTTAAAATCAATTTTATGTCCATTTTTTGTGCTAGTTTCAATCTCTTTTTTCCTATAAGCAAATCTTACATACATTTATATAGAAGGCACTTACATCAAAGAGAGCGGTGAAGTTTGAGTGTGTCTTGTCTTTTTTATATGCTCTACAATGAAAAAAAATGTTTTAAAAGACTGATATAAAAGGACTGCTATTTAAAGTATTTTATTAGCACCTGATGAAGACGATAAATAAAAAACAAAAATAATATATCTCTCACAAATATTACTTTAAGGTCTCGAATTCAGCTGCATTTAAAGGTACCTTGAAACTATACAAAATTTTGGAAAGAAAATACCCAGGTCAGCTCAGCATACATTTAATCAAAATGTAGCTAATTAAATCACGATGCTTATTCTTTTCAGAGACTTGATCGGCAGTTTGGTGCAGATCTGACATTATTGAATAACCTGCCAAAAGAAAACGATGGTGGTCAGTATTTATTGTTATGTGATTGATATTTTCTCTGTGTGCATGTGAGTCAAATATTTACAAAATAAAACTACTAAATCTGTATTAAGCGCCATGAAAGTCATCATTCCAGATCTTAAGCCAATCAAACTGCGCTCCGACAGAGGTTCAGAATTTGTCATACAGTGGCTCAAGAAATTTACCAAGGAGATGGCATATATTTCTTTGCAAGTCAGAATTCAGCAAAAGTCAATTAAATCTAGCGAGCACAGCGGACAATATACAACAGCTCTTTACAGATTTATGAGGCACACTCATAAGTATCGTTATATTGATGACTTAGACAAAACAGTTGAAAACTATGACTCTTCGCCACACAATAGTTTGAACTATCTCATCCACCCATCCCAAAAGCTTGATGGAGTGGGTGGGTGGAGAATGCAAAATATATGTAAGGGGCTGTAGTTTAAAAAACAAAATATCTAAAGACGATAGGTCATATCTATTTTGTTCTGACAAAATCTAGTCTAAGAATTGATACTCAGCGTTACTATGTTCGCGACCATATTAGTAATACATAAACCCGGTATGCGTGTTCCATTGTTTTCTTATAATATTTCACATGGTTTGAATCAGCCAGCATTCCTAAAGAACTTGTCAAAGGTATATTTGAGTGGATTACGTGTAACCCGCATATAAGCGTGTTAAAAAACTATAAAAACTAAAACAAACAAAAAAACAGGACACCGAAAATCCTAAGCATATATTGCAACATATCTACTCGTCTGATGTTTTCATGTAATGTATGATATCTAAAGAACACATAACTTTTCAGTCCTACAACGTAAGACACATCGCCCCGATATTTTTCTTCTGGGTGATAGCACTTAAACAAAAACAACATGCGCTATGTCTTACATTGTAGGACTAATAACGACGTGCATTTGGGTATATTTTCTTTTGTGTGGTTCGCGTAACCCAGCCATGCAGCCTAGTACGCTTGATTATGTGAGCCTACAAAATTTACCTGCGGCAATAAAACGAGCATTTTGTGATTTTTGTGGGCTACTAAATGGAAATTGCACTAACTTTCAGGCACTAAAATTATTTTCTGCTGGATAAATTTAGCTCGACGCCAGTCGCGTCTCAATAAAGTTAATTCCCCTTACTAACCCCATCCCATAATACCTTGGCAACAAGGATAAACCCGCTACAATATATTTGCTGGAGAAGATTTGTTTTGAGGCCATAAAGGGTAAATCAGCTTACAAAACATATTAGGTTTGGTCATCTCAATCCTACTGATGTCGCTGATCTTTATATGAAAAGCCGATGAAAGGGAGGTGAATTTACGGATAATGGGGTGGGGTGACGTGCTCGAGATTGAATTTAATCGAGTATGGTAGGTTCCTGTAATATCGTGGGTTCTGGAGTATCGTGCTATATAACTGTAAGTATCTAGTTCTGCATCACCAGTTGATTTTGGGAAAATGTCGGGATTGCTGACGTCACGAGTACACTATTTTAAATAATACACCCATAAATATCACTGTCCCCAAATAATGGCCGTATCCCATGTTCTCAAACATAATCTATATCTTCTTAAAATTGCTTTCATTATAATAAATCTTGTAATCAGTTTTTCGTCTGATGATGGCCAATGATTATGCAAGAGACAGATCACATACGTATTTGTCAAGAACCAGGCCCGTACGAAAACTTCCGCCCTGATTTTAACCAGATTCCAGGTGAAATTTTAAAGCGGATATCACCTAAAGCCATGGATTCCACTTACTATAAATTTTAGGTGGATTCAGGGTGGAATATGGCCCGAAATATGCAAATTACTCCGTCTATTATTAGGAGGAATCTGTTTAGTCCGCCTACTAAGCGGAATTTGTTTATTCCTTCTACTATGCGGAATCTGTTTATTCCGCTTATTTAGCCTAGATTCCCCTTATTATCACTTTTAGGCAGATTAGGGCGGATTCAGGGTGGAATATAGCTCAAAATATGCAAATTACTCTGTCTGTTACTAGGCAGAATCTTTTCTTCTGCCTAATTACATGGAAATACCTGCAGAAACCCATCCAGTAATGAAAATGTCAAAATGTTATTCCACCTTGCAGACTTTAGGTTGATTTCTGGCAGAATTTTAGGCGAAATATGCAGATCAATTGTCCTAAGATTCCGCTTAAACCAAAAAATCCAAGATTTCTACCTGAAATAAAATTCTACCTCAAAAAGAACCCGCCTGAAACTTCCACCTGAAATAAAAATCCGTCTAAGGTTTCTGTCTAAAAACAGGCTGCCTAAAATATCTACATAAATATCATCCAATAAAAAATCTGCTTCAGATTTCTATTAAACTGCATTATGATTCTTAGACCTTATTTGGAATCAATGATAAATATTCCCAATAATTTTTAAAATGGATCATAAATTTTATTTTGACAAATTACCAAATAAGATTTAGGTTTTTCTCGTCCTCATTTTCTTTCTTGCATATAAAACCTAATCCGTGATGGCATCATTTAAGTCTTTTTCATTTCACCTCAAGTTGGTGAGATTTCACAAATATTTTGACCAAAACTTTCATTGACATTTTGGCGATACTTTCACTGAAATATTTGTGAGATTTCACAAAGCTCTGACCAAAACTGTCACCGAAATTCTGGTGAGGTTTCACAAACTTTTTGGCCAAAATTTTCACTTAAGTTTTGCTGAGATCTCAAACATTTTGTTTTGTGAGAGTTTACTATAACTTTGGTGAGATTTCACTAAAAGTTTGATCATTATATAGTATTTTACTGAAGTTTCAGGAATTTTTCAGACATTTCAAAAGGTTTCAAATAAATCATAAAATGGATATGAATTGTGTGTGTGTGATTTGGATTTTTAACGTAGCTTTAAAAAATTTTTGATCAAATTGCTACAATGCCTGCAGTGTGGCAGTTTATAGTGATGTCTAGCACTGGGGCATCATGCCGCAGACATGTAGCATGATGTCCCACCCAATCACATTATCCTGACACCAGGCTGACCAGTCCTAACACTAACATCTTAATGCTTTGCGCCAAGCGAGGCAGCTGTTAGTACCATTTTGGTAAGTCTTTGGTATGACTCGGCCGGGGATCAAACCCACAACCTCTCGCATCGGAGGCAGATGCTCTAACCACTAGACCACCAGAGCGGTACTGGATATGAATTAAACAGGACTTTATTAATCAAGGTGATATTTCAGTGTACATGAAACAAAATTATACAGATGTTGTAATTATATGACATCCAAGGCAAGAGATATGGGAGTTAATAATAATAATAATAATAATAATAATAATAATAATAATAAAGACTTTATTTAGAGAAGGTAACTCACTTAGTTACAGAACTAATCTACCTTGAGGCCTTCTATCTGTTATGCACAATATATTATATAGAATATATACAACATGATGTGAAGAATCTGTCTAGACACTAAATAATTAAATGATTTTAAAAATCAAAGTATCAAGCCTGGAACATATGCACAGGCATCTGTGAACACATAAACATATATAACATATAAAATATTATCTTGCATTGAAAAATTCAACTGTGAAAATGATGCAAAACGACAGAAAAGCATCCATTTGAGACATTGATTAAGAAAAGAAATGCTAGGAGCCTGCCTTATGTCACTGTGTTGTACTGCAGACTTGATTTTTGATTAATGTACAAACTATGATGTTGTGGTCTCTTGATTTAGTCCTTGTTCCATAAGCAGCCGTAACAAACGTTTATCATGATATAATTACTCTTATTTTACACTTAATTCTAACACAACTAGAATATTTGATAATATAAACAATAATTTGAAGGATGATTCTATTTGTGGGCCAAGCAAACTCCTCAAAGATATGACTTTTTTTACATGGGTATCTGGCAACAATATAAACAATTCCCACCAGTGATCTATACGTTGTCCCTCCTTAAATTCTGGAAGTTAATCAGTTTGGAGTTATAAAACCTCGAAATCATCCTGGTTCAATTCCTCGTCATATTTTTAGCACGCTAGCCGCTACTGTAAAGCTCTTTATGGCACAAAAAGCAAAATGCTAGTCCTGGCGTTCAGTTTTCATACAGACTGACCAGTTACGTTACCATGACTTTGCATTCAAGCTCATAATTCTCATTGCCGCACATTTTTCAAATGGTTATTCAACTCGTATCCCGCTCAAAAATTCGAATCGCCGTGTTTAGCAAGTATGAGTATGCTCATTCCCATCAGTTTCCGTTATGTGACGATTCATTGGGCAAGTACAAACTTTTGACCAATCATAAAGCTCTTTAAAGTAATCTTCTGTTAAATACTATACGGAACAAATACTTAACAGAAAAAATAAAATATAAAATAAAAAAAAAGTTTAGGAGACAATATTTAAAAAAGGGTCCATATAGAGGAAAATCAGATTCTGGTCAGGAGAAATGCAAAATTCTGCTTTAAAACGAAAAACAAGAAAACAATCTTTTTTTGAGGGAAGTTAAATTCAATTGAAGTTAAACAAAAATACAACAACAACAATAATTTTAAAAAGAAATACAACAAGGAAAGATTTGGAAAGAAGTTACTGTTCTCAAAATGAACAATAAAATTACAGCTATCAGAAACAGGAAATATAAATGTTGCTGAAAATTGTTGCTGAAAATCATTCAAATTGTACAAGAAACAAAAAATAAATTTTATTATATCTTAGTGATATTTTTTATTGAAATGTCAGTGATATTACAATCACAAAATATCACTATATTTTCAGAATTTTTGGCAAAGTGTCAGTGAAATTTCAATCACAAATTCTCACTGATATTTTCAGAAATGTTGGCAGTCAGTGAAATGTCAATAACAAAATTTCACTGATATTTTCAGAAATTTGGTAAAATCTCCTAAAATATCATAATTTTAGTGAAAAAAAGGACATTTGAGTGAATGTCAAACAGTTTTCATTGTGATTTCGCTGAAATTTCAGTCACATTTTCACTTGGTTATGATTGTTGTAGACCATATTTTAATAAGAAGTAAAAGAAACTTATTTTTCAGAGTAAACATCAGATCAAGTCCAAAATCCACCTTGCACCAAATTTTCTAAGTCCAAAGATTCTATGCTTGTAGTTCTTTTGATAAAGTTCAAAATTACGCCTAACATTTCTGCTAAAATCAGTCTAAGTCCAAAATCTGTCTTTAAGTAGGAAAATGAACTGGACAAGCAGAACTTTTCCGTCTAACAGTTATCCTTTAGGAGGAATATAAGAAATAGTACGTATAACTATTAGACGGATTCAGTCTGTCACCTTAGCTGTATTCCCAGTCCGTCTGAAATTTGGTGTTTTTAAGCGGAATACACCCTGAATCTACCTAAACTCCAGGCGGAATCTGCCTAAAAATTTCGTACAGGGGAGAACGAATCAGTTGTAGCAAATAATAGTCAAAATGTGAAGTATGGATGGTTGTTGTTTTCTGGTTGCTTTTGCAATTGATCTGTGTTGAATTTAAAACTTTATTGTACATGATTTATTACTTTTTATTGGAACACTAGGTGTTGTTTAAACAGTCTGAGGTCGACATGTACTTTCATGTTCATGTTCGTGGTCCATTTTCGGTGACAATCACAGTGCTACACCCCCATGTCACAGGTGATTACAGATGCATTTTAATTCTCTCTGATAAGTTTCTTTTGGACAGCACAGGCTGCAGATAGTCCAACAATGTAAGATATCGAACATGATATTTATGTTTTTTGGGGCCAACAACTTAATGCCCAGCTAACAGCACTGTGTAGCATGTTCCAATGTTGATTAACATGTTGAATGATAAGACAAAGTTTCAGTGAGGAATCTTTTCAAGTTCCATTGGCCTACATTTCAGTTGGCAGGAATGCAATGGAATATGGGAATACCGAAGTCAGTTGAAGGATGATAAGAATCTTGAATGAATGAAGCAAATCCTAAACACTTTCTTCAGTATTAGTTTATTTTATTAGTTTTGTTAAAGAAACATACTTCAACTTAATCCGATTTCAGCATTCCTGGCTTCCATTGCATTCCAGGCAACTGAAATGTAGGCCAGTGGAACTTGAAAACAAGTCCATTTGCTTGTGTGAGAATGTGAATTTATTAGAATAAAGACATTGGAGTAAGTTAAGTCTGAGTAAAACATTATGACTTTAATTTGTTGAAAAGCCTTGATATGGGCTGCCAAGTGTGTGAGATATTCCTGAAAATTTGACTTCGTGTTACAGTGTTAGTCAACATCAGTACACACTATAAGTTGCCATTATTTAGGCAGTAAGACCTTGACCCCCAAAACATAAATATCAGGGTTGATGTCTTACATTATAGAACTAAAGCTGCAGAATGAGTGCCATGGACATAACATCTGTTTCTTCAAGTTGATTTACACTTTATGCATCATATACATCAAGTTCCCAACACTAGGACAAATATATGCCATCATTATTATATTTTTTCAGTAGTACCGCAATATCAGAGTAACTACCCTTGCTTAACCTGGAATTTGCATGGCATCTGTGTGTCAATCATTTCCTGCAGTCATCTGATTTAAACTGGAAATTAAATGTATTTTAATCTAGAGCATAAAAGAAACAAATAGACATATATATCTTGAAGGTCAGTATTTTTTATGTAGTTGTTCACCAATCACAAACTTTAAGACCCACAATACCAAAGGACTCTGTTATAAGCTTTGATTGAAGAGCAGGTATGGTATGTAATGAAAAGAATGTGTTCTTTTCTTGCGTAATTAGCAGACGTATGTCCTCTTATGATACAAAAAGAAAAGAGATATATTTAACTTGTGACTTATGATTATTTCACTAATGGGTGTAATTTTTTAGAATTTGATTTTACATATCTTTAAATGGTAATTGTTCACTTTATTTGGATTGTCATACATACATATTTCTTTAGAAAGTCATTATTTACACACCCCAAAAATTTCTTACTTCAAAATCAATGTTAAAGTATATGGACATTTTTGGACAAGATCAAGCTAAATATGTGATCTCTAGTACAATTTTCAGATAGAATGTCACGCACAGTAATGTCACATTGAAAGCTACACATGCTGATTCACACATTCTTACTACCCTATATTGTGACGATTATACTCTACGTGCTGTTGCCTTGACCCAGTTTAGTACCTGACCACCCTTGTAAAAGTCAATAGCGATCGATTATTTTCGTCTCAAAGTTTCTTGATGACAGTTAGGGTACTAACATTCGATCAGGATTGAATAGACTTTGGTTAAACAAAAGTACTGCAATGTGTTATATTTTGAAACAACAATTTATATTTTAACTTAAGATGAGTAAATGCATATACATGACCTGTATGACTTTCACTATAGTCTGAGTGTCCTCTGACCCTTCCACCCAATTTAAAGTTTAGATATTTTGACAATTTATGTTGGAGTGTGGGGTCAGAGAATATGTTGAGAATTTTGTGCCCTTTCATTATTCTACATGGCTTTCACTTAATAGTTTTGAAATTTTTCTGCAACAAGATTGGAAAGGGGTTATGGTTGTTGTCACGTGAGTATTGGACCTTTGATGTCATGTACCTCAGACCCCAGTTATCAAACCCCACCCCCTTCACTTGAAGTTGACCAAAATCAAAAAGATATTCTGAAGAAATGATGCCTTGTTTGCATGTCGTGGGTCTCTTTGCTAGTGAGTTGTGTGGTAAAATTACTTATTGTAACAATTATAAAAGGGTAGAACTGCAGGAAATTGTATAAAAAGTTGCTTTTGCATGTGTGTGTGAGTGATTTGGATTCTTAACATAGCTTAAAAAATTTTCAGTCATATTGCTACGATGTCTGCAGTGTGGCAGCTTATAGTGATGTCTAGCACTGGGGCATCATGCCGCAGACATGTAGCATGATGTCCCACACAGTCACATTATCCTGACACCAGGCCAACCAGTCCTAACACTAACCTCTTAACGCTGAGTGCCTAGCTAGGCAGCTGTTAGTATCATTTTTGTAAGTGTTTTGTATGACTTGGCTGAGGTTTGAACCCGTGACCTCCCACATCTGAGGCGGATGCTCTAACCACTAGGCCACAGTTGCTTTTGCATGTTGTTTAATGAAAACTGTTGGATGTAATATATCCCTGCTTTCTGGGTCATGCAGGTACTTTTTGGATACTTCCTTTATGTCAGTTTGTTTACATTAGTAATACACAAACGAAAGCCAGTCAAGCTATAATGAAACTCAGGTGGGTTAATTTGTAGCAAAAGGCAATAGAAGTCTCAGTTATGGATATTGTTTGTAGGGTTTAACACCATTTTTCAGTACAAGATAGGCTATATATGGTGGCCAGTATCAATAGTGGAGGAATAACCCGGGAAAGCCCCAGAAAGAACCACTGACCCATGAGAAGCTACTGGCAAGCTATCTCACATACCCTGGACAAACCCAAGACTCGAACCCACGCAACAGAGGTGAGATGACATTGATCTGTAACGGTAATTTAGACCACTCAGCCACTCAGGGCCCCCTCAATTATGGTAAAAGTGGCATAGTGATGAATGCTTATACATAAAACACAAGAAAAATAATCATTGTTTGAGTCTTGTATGGAAGTTCTTATTTGAAGGGGATATATCTCTTTGATCTCTCTTGAGACAGAGCTGAAAATTCACAGTGTTATAGTCCATACTTTAGAAAATTGTACAGTAATAAAATTTTAATATTGCAAAAAAATTAAAAGTTTTAAAATTAAACATTTTGTTAATTTTTAATATTAAATTTAAATTTTTAAGATTAAATTTAATTTTCAACATTGTATCACTCAATTTGTATCATGGTGAGGTCAGAGACCATAGTTTATGTTTTTAATTTTTCATTAGACACATTTTCATCTTTTTATCCATCTTAATGTCCAAATTGAATGGCTTTTTCAAGAAATATGAAGAGCTCATTTTAGCACACAGTGAAACCCAATTATCAATGTTTGATCTAGACCACGGCTGTAAAGTACCAATATCTGACAAATGGCATCTAGTAGATGCTCACAGACTTGGTTATATGGTCTCTAATGAGAGGATGCATATAGACTGCCTAGAAGTGGATCTTCTCAGTTGTAACTCTCTCTGCATTCGTAAAGATCACTTGTCTGCTGAGCCAAATATAGTGAATCCAGAGAGTTTTAAATGTGTCAACAGATGTGTTTGCAAGCAGCATGGAAAATATTTTCTATGCCTACTTCATATAAAGATGAAAAGATGACAAAGGTTTCATAGTCAGTTAACATTTATTAGAGCTGATATTTTGGTGCAGAAGTATAAAATTAATAAATATTTGAATTATTATCACATTGAAACACATTAAATAATGGACGTTAAGTTTGAAATAATTCTAGAAATATTAATGTTGTTCATAATGATTTTCTTCTAAAGAGTTAATTGACAATAGTGCATAAATAAATGTTCTGTCCAAAGAATTATACATTCCTCACATTGAAAAGGCTTGATCTGAATTGTACAATCTTTGAGAACTTATTGAGGGTTTTGGAACCAGCTGTCCGTTACTGTAATCTGTTTGACACCTATTTAACTGCTTATATTTCAGATGTTTAGAAATATTATTTTCCTGCTGAATAACTTTCCTTTTCACAATGTCTGGTGACTCTGGTCTCCTTCCATAAGTCTTTTGATATTCAGATTCCCTATTCATTTGATAGAGGACATGTTTCATAAGTTATGAAAGTTCCACATCAGAATCCTCACATTTTGTGATAGCTGATGTTCCAGGGTTGTTCTTCAATCTCTAAATGGTTGAAAAAGCCCTATTCCTAGAAGAGTTCACATTGTTTGGCAGTGAAACACTCATTGATACGTTGACTGCTTCACATTTCTGAGTATCAGGATACAGTTTCATTTCTTCAAGTGCTGATACACTAAGTTTCATTTTTAAAAAATTTCAAGAAGTAACACTGTGTCACTTTCATGCATGTTTAGGTCAGTGATTTTGTGTGATCTGAAATTAGTGGTTACTTCTCCACCACACATGACAGAGTATCTTGTACCCGGTGAACAGTCTCCAGCATAACACAGCAGAGTGGTAACTTTTGGTAAGTGTATACTAAGTTTAGTCCTATCACCAGGATGATGTTTCATTAACTCCTTTAAAAACATCACGATTTTGCATCCTGGCTTAGGGCCTTCTGTGTGTCCTGTTTATCTGCATGAGTTGTTCCAGGAAGCATATCCAGTATATAAAATTTGCCTTTTCACAATGTCCAAATTGAGCTTGGGGATGATACTTTTCAGATGTATTCCATACATTTGCTATTTTGTCATTATCCACTAGTCTCATTTGTCCAAAGTTCTGTCATTTTATTTTTACAGGTATTACTTGGCACAGGGAATAGGCTGCAGCAGTTGAAGTGGCTAATATGCACCCTCAAAGTCTGGTCTTGATACAAAGGCTCCATCAGCATTTGATATGACCACCTGGAAAAACACAGCTTCACTCACAATGGCAGCAGTACTGGGCTGTGGTGAAACAGAGGTAAAGGGTAAGTCTTCACTGCATATAGTAATGCCAAAGAGAATTACCTCCATGAACTATGACTTTTTCTTCATTTATGGCCACATTGCATGGTTGCATTTTGCATTGATCTGACAAACCTTGGTGCACCTCACATATTTATATGTAATTTTTTTATTATCCTGTCAGCTTCCCTGACAACTAGACATATCCCATACACCTTGAAACTACCACATGATAAGCGTCAGATTTTGTTTATTGCCTGATAATTTAGATCTATTGTGTATTCTCTGGCATCCTGCAGGGTGCTGTCATGCCTCACTATCACTAGATTCATTACCATATCTGACCTGTGTATAAGTGACCACTTGTTGTGCTCAGTAGATTTGTGTCAACTTTGATATCTAAAATTTAGCAGTTACTGACTTTTGAATTTTATCATAATTATTAATCTAAATTTTTTAAAAAGATTTTACTAACTTTTTATTCAAAATGTTAACACTTACATTTATTGTTGTGAGCACATTTGGATAAAGTTTTCTGACAGTAATGATTCCAGTATTGAAATTAAATTTTACTGCAGGAAAATGTTGCAATAAATTAAAAAAAAGTCATTGCAGATTGAAGTTCTAACTTGTAAGTGCATCAGGCCTCAAAATTGCACCATGCCAAACAACAACAGTACATCATTTCAAATGGCTACAGATCTGTTAGTTGTGCATGAAACTTGATAATATTTACTGAGCAAGTTTAAAATCTGCCTTTCTTGAAGATATATTAGATTGACTGTACTTGCAGCAAAAAGTATAAACTGACAGGCCACAATTATCACCCCACTCCCAACCTTGATCATCACTAAAATCAGAAAGATATTCCAAAGAAATAGTGCCTTGTTTGCAGCCAATGAAATCATGTGGTAAAGTTACTTATTTAATAATTATGAAAGTGTGGACATGGAACTTTATGAATTTTTCAAAAAGTTGCTTTCACTTATTATTTAATGAAAACAGTAGGGTGTAAAATGTCATTGCTTTCTTTTTGGTTACTTCCTCTATGTCAGTTTGTTTGCATTAGGAATTCACAAATTCGAGGTGGTCAACCTATGATGAAACCTGGTAGGATTTATTGAACTAAGGTTGGTTAATGTGTAGCAAAAATTGATAGAGGTCTATCAGCTATAGCCAAAGTGGTATAGATGTTGAATGCTTATACATAAAATAGAAGAAAAATAATTGTGGTCCAAGGCTATGTAGGTTGTGATATTTAGGTAGATATGTGAGTAGCAATGCAATTGAAAAGTAACACTTCAAATTTCTTAAGTGCTGTAGCTCCATCTTATCTGTCAGTGGTTTAAAGATGTAATGAACGTTATACTCACAGTTTCTGAGAAAATACTCTTCCCATTGATTTCATGCAAATATCGATCGATGTACGGTTGTTTAAGTGTGCTGATTATCATGTGCCACCACGACACATAGTGGCAGATTCCAATTTTTCAATCTGCAGTTGGCTGTGACCCCACACCCCAATACAAAATGTTAAAAATATCTAAAATAGGGTGGGAAGGGTCATAGAAAACTCGGACTACTCATGATTTTGTCACTGTTTATTTTCGTTCCTATCCTTGAATCATGATGTGTGTTTCTGGTGACCTCACATGCTTGTTTTGAGATCTAAATATCATCAAGTGGAGCAACAGCATTCACTGACAGCAGGCTAGGTGCTCAGCTTTAGGAGGTTAGTGTTAGGACTGGTCGGCCTGGTGTCAGGATGATGTGACTGGGTGGGACATGATGCTACATGTCTTCGGCATGATGCCCCAGTGCTAGACATCACTATAAACTGCCACACTGCAGACATCCTAGCAATATGACTGAAAAATTGTTAAAGCTACATTTAAAAATCAAAATCACACACACACACACACACACACACACAAACACACACTGACAGCTACAGCAAGTTTGGATTAAGAAATATGTGAGAAAATGAGATTTAAATGCATACTACATTTCAGATCAAAGACATCACAATGAAAATGTCTAATTTAATAAATGCTGTTGTATTTGTCTCAAAGTTTGCAGTCTAAGAGTGAATGTTAGCTGTCAGGGCCATTGTCATTGTTTCTTTATCTAATAATAGGAATCCCATGATGTTGATTTATGAGATGGCAAAGGCAATTTAAAATCCTTGTTAAAATAACATCTACTTCTTATATCATGTTAAAAACAAATAAATCCAATAGAAGACTAAACAGTATGAAATTCTTTGTTCAGTTTTTTTATTACCGAAACATTAATCGGAGTTGTGAAATTGCCTGAAAATTTAAAAAATTTCACATCGTGAAATTTCATAATTTTATTGACATGGCTTAAAAAATGAAATTGAACAATTCAGATTTGTAAAAAAAACTGATATTTTTCTTATCATTATTTATAAGTGTTTTATTGCAGTCAATATGTTTATGAAAGTAATGAAATAGATTACAGATGCAAATAATACTGATATAGAGGCACCATAAAAAAGAAAATTCTACACTTGGCCTGATTATCATGTTCAGCAGCTCAACATGATACCATGAGATACCACAAGATGACTGCAAGATACCACAAGATGTATTTGTGTAGGCACAAGTTGCTTTAAATAAGTTCTTAGCTTGTTACTGGGTATTCGGAGTTGCATGTATGTGTGTGGGTGTGTGCATTTGATCAACAAGTCAATATCTGGTAAGACAGCTGTACCAGTGCCTCCTTCCTGTTTGAAGTTTGTGCATGTCTATCTTATTATTAGGCTTAACAGTTAACTTAGTTACAAGTACAGTGGGAAGATGCTCAGGATGGTGGTTCTTTGAATGTATCACTGACCAAGCAGTAGCAGGAGTAGGGTCAACTTGTTGTTACATTTCAGCTCATGCTGAAAAGGACATTTTGGAGTGATAATTGCACCACATGGCAAGTAGTGCCATGTTGAAAGCAAATGTAAAACTGCCTAAACACTCTGAAACTCAAAAAATACCAAATTTAATAGAGAAAATGATGGAGGTGTCCGGACTTCAAATCATTGACTTTAGAAGATCTCTTCTGGAAAAAAGAAATTATAGGTTGTGAGGTGATGTGACAAAATGTAAAGTTGCAACATAAGTTTGAAAAACACAAGAGGAGCAATAAAAATATTTCAATGATTCATATAATTTCCAAAGTATAAACAAAATTTTAACATGACTAAAGCTTCCACCACACAATTTTTTATTCCAATATAAAAAGACTGCTATCAAACAGCATAAAACAATGATTAAAAGCTGAAAGATCTTAAAACTAATTACTCTGTTTTCACAACATACATTTTTTGTTTTGTTAACCAAGTCTTTTTGTTATCTTTATAGGTTATCAGTCGATCCATACACATATCATTAAAGTACCTCTTTTATTTTTACATCATGATTTATGATTCTTATGAGTCAGGTTCACAATTGCAAATGATGCATATACAGGATTGATGCCTGCCTAAGTGTATGATGTTTAATCCTTAAATTGGCATTTTGCAGATTTTCTTTTTATCTTTTGCATACCTGAACACATCTTATGGTATCTTGTGGTATCTAGTAGCTTACTTGTGGTAACTTGTAGTTATCTTGTGGTGTCTAGCAGTCATCTTGTATTATCTTGCAGTTATATTGTGGTGTCTAGTAGTCATCTTGTGTTATCTTGCAGTTAAATATAGAATACACAAGCACATTACTTGTATCTTGTGATGAATTAATAGTCACTCACATTCCAATATTACATCACATGGCCTTTATTTCAGGAGCTCAAAACGTGGAGTCTTTTGGAAATAAACAGATTTGGCATGCTCAGTAAAAAGTAGCTCATAAATGATTTAGAGAGCTTATAAACATTCCTCAGCAATGAATAAATTTAAATATTTTAAGACTCTCTGTAGTGATTTTAATAGTTTCATGCCATATTATAATGCTTATGATAAAATTCACATAAAGGACACAAACTTTGGTGGGCAGAGGATATCATGCTTTTTTGTACCATGTGATGAAGCATATCTGGTACTTAAAGAATGAAAATATTTTCTAGGAAGTTATCTTTCAAGAATAAATAGTAAAGTAGATAGTTTGGTGGTAGACAACCTGACACAGTACACAAGCTGGGAGTAGGCCAGATTGATAGTAGACAAACTGACTCAGGAGACAAGCTGAGATTACACAGCTTGGCATAGTAGACAGATTGAGACTGGATGAGTTGGAAGTAAACAGCATGGGAATACATAATTTAGGATTAAGCTTGAGGAAATGTGAATGATCCCTAACTTGCATCTGACTATAGCCCAAGGAAGGTAACTCTGGTCTGTACAAAGGTTAAAGAAAGTTATAAACAGAATTGATCAGTTTTAAATGGTTGCTTTTGTAGAGATATATAGTACATAATTTGAAAACATCTTTAGTTTCCTATCTGTTTATATCCTTTTGAGGAGTTACTGAATAGATGAAATATACCTTGATGGGTCCTACATCTACATACATAATCACCACAGACAATTCTTTATCTATTTCTTATTTTTATCTGGCATCAGCTATTAATATAAAATATTTTAATTTTCTCTCTGCAGTTTCATTTTTCATATTATTATTTAGCGTCACACTGAGTATATCTCTCAAAATAAATTTTAATCTATCTTTTGTATCATTCATGTGGCTTTACTTCTGTCATCTGTCATCAACAATTACATTTTCTAAAGTTATGTCTGATTATCACCCCTCCTCATGACAACTGAAGAGGCTATAAAATCACAAATCAGCTGTGGTAAACACTGACCACAAGTCAATGACATACATAGGATGTGCTTTATTTGTCTAAATACAGTGTGGTTTTTCTTGTTGTTTGTTAGGGGTTTGACACCATTTTGTATGCAAAAACATACATAAATTTGTAACCTTTCCATTTAATGAAAATTTTTCTAAAATTTACATATAGATGTCCCAGATTTAACCAATGATACAAAGGAACAAATACCGAAGAAGATTTGGAAATCTTTGAAAGTAATGCAGACAGTGAATAATGCTCTATCTAATAAGAAAAAATGTAAGTATGAATAAAAATAGCTTTGACATAGATTTATAAAACATTTGGCATATTAAAGAGTCCAAATACAACTTTATTTATTATGGTATTTAGATATTATTGGAGTCATATTCATGTTTATAATTGGTTGCAGAAAATGCTTTTCTGCTTTCAGTTTGGTTATAGGTGAAAAAATAATGGAGCAGAAGACTAGACCTTACATAAGTAGGTAGTATTTTTAGAGGCTAGTGTTTAAATAGGTAGTATTTAAGAGGCTAGTGTTGAAGAGGGTGTTATTTAATAGGATAATGTTAAAGAGGGTGGTATTTAATAGGATAATGTTGAAGAGGGTGGTATTTAATAGGATAGTGTTGAAGAGGGTGGTATTTAATAGGATAGTGTTGAAAAGGGTGGTATTTAATAGGATAGTGTTGAAGAGGGTGGTATTTAAGAGGCTAGTGTTCAAGAGTGTGGTATTTAATAGGATAGTGTTCATGAAGGTGGTATTTAATATCATAGTTTTTGAAGAGGGTGGTATTTAAGAGGATAGTGTTGAAGAGGGTGGTATTTAATAGGATTGTGTTGAAGAGGGTGGTATTTAATACCTAAGGATAGTGTTGAAGAGAGTGGTATTTAATAGGCTAGTGTTCAAGAGGGTGGTATTTAAGAGGCTAGTGTTGAAGAGGGTGGTATTTAATAGGATAGTGATAAAAAGGTTTGGTATTTAATAGGATAGTGTTTAAGAGGGTGGTATTTAAGAGGTTAGTGTTGAAGAGGGTGGTATTTAATAGGATAGTGTTAAAAAGGGTGGTATTTAATATCATAGTTTTTTGAAGAGGGTGGTATTTAAGAGGATAGTGTTGAAGAGGGTGGTATTTAATAGGATAGTGTTAAAAAGGGTGGTATTTAATAGCATAGTTTTTTTAAGAGGGTGGTATTTAATAGGCTAGTGTTGAAGAGGGTGGTATTTAATAGGATAGTGTTAAGAGGGTGGTATTTAATAGGGTGGTGTTTAAGATGGTAGTGTTGTAGAGACTAGTGTTTAAGTGGGTGGTATTTAAGCTCATTAAGGAAGCAAAACTAAAATGTGATGTATGCCATGAGCAATGAACATTGAAGCATATGTCATTTTTGATGAATTGCCATGTGATAAATTATTGTAAAATGAATGCCACAAACTGGCTATCAACTTTGGCTACAGACATGGAACCTAGTATTTACAGATACATAGAATAAAACACTTGGAAATTCAATGGCTGGTTTTATGGCATTTAAAAGATTTGGTTGCTAATCCTTGAAAATGTTACTATAGGCAACATTTATGAATATTATAAAGATTATTTGCCTTTGTTCTTGATAAGCTGGCATTCATTAAAACATGTAGCACTATAGGCAGTTAAATATTATTGAGAGAATCTGATTTTTGCTGTAAACTGTACAAAAGGTGCTGATATTTTTGTATATTTATAGGTCATCAGGCTGCCAATAAACATGCTCAGTAGCTTATATTGTTTAAATGTAAACATGAATATTTTTATTTGTTTTAAACGTATTTATCTGCATGATCTAAAATCATAATACATGTATCTATGTACCTAATAATTTTATTCATTCTGGCTGAACATTATGCATGGGTCAGTTTCTAAGCATACATTGAGATATCTGCAGTACTTTTTTCATTCTTGAAGACAGAGAAACTTTTTACATAAAAGAGACATACAAACTGATACATGCTTTACAAATACATATGAGGATCATAATCATCACAATGTGTAAAGTTCATAGATAAAGGCAATCCTGTATTTAAATTACCCGCAAACAGTAATTGAGACACATCAAATGCCTTAAAGAAATCGATTTAATTTGATACTTTGTTTTGCCAACAGAACAAGATTTAGTGTGTGAAATCTTGATCAATAAGAGCTTTATTAAAAGAATATGCATACATGTTTGACAATTTGTACAAGAATTTTAAATTACTGGACTGCTTGACCTTTGAAATATATTTCCCAGCTTTAAAAATAATAAAATTGTCTAATAAAAGTCTGAATTGAAACTTCAAAATTTAGGTTGTTTATTTTTCAGTTTTTAACTAGAGATAAAATGTTTTGTTATAACAGTCAGAAAGTAAATAACATTTGGAATATAATTCAGAATATATAGTTTTATCAAATTTTGTTACCTGTTTTGTTGCAAAATTAAACATTGAGTCATTGTGGTGAGTTTGAATATATACTCCTGCTAATGCAAAAGTAACAAGCAATACAGAAATTGACAAGACTGTTTGAAACCATTTAGTTTTAATTAAAAATGTTATTATTTTCCCCTCATCAGTAGAGATTGCGAGAAGATGTAGCATTGTGTCCCTTCATTTGTGTGTTCGTTTATATGCTTTTTAACTATGCCCTCAGTACCTTGAACCATAATTCACCCACACTTATGAAATTTGGTATACAGTGGTCCCCCTCTTACACAATCACCCCTTCTGCACCAGAAAAATGGCCATATAAGACGGGTGGTCTTTACAGAGGGGGACTATATTTGGGACAAGTATGTGCATGCAGTAAGAAAGCTATAAATAAACAAAAAGTATTTAATATCTTCATTTAAAAGTAGCATTAATTATTAAGCAGTTTTTCTTGTCTTGAGAACTGTCTTATTTCAAGTTAGCATACATAAATAGCGCTTATTCTTAAGCTTGAACTGTGTGTAGGGTATTGCTGACTGTGTGTAGGGTATTGCTGACTGTGTGTAGGGTATTGCTGACATGCACATGGCAAAACCATTAAAAATGGCATTTAAATCTTGGGATATACATTGCTTGGCATTCAAAATAATTATCTTTCCATTTATTCCATTTGCCTACTGCCTCAGAATATTCTCCTAACCTGTTACGATGTTGTATATTTGAGTCTTCCCAACATCAAATTTGTTGGCAAGAACTCTTGAACTCTCCCCATTGTTGTCAAGTCGAATAACTTTAACTTTTTCTTTTAAAGTATTAATTCTCTGTTTATGTGGTGATATGTTCAGGGTTTGTAATGATTTATTCCAGTGTTGCTAATTGCTCAGATCTGCAACTTAATTATGCAGACTAAACTTTTGTTGAGTCAACAAAATGCCTTGTTTATAAAGGAATTTATAAATGTACTGTCATGTGATTTTTCAGTCTTTGTCTGGTACCCTGTTTTGTTCAAAAGTTAATTTTGTCTGTGTTTTAATCCTCAAAATCTATATTTAGCCTATGTTGACTATGTTATGATCTTGACAATTTCATGTGGTTTTAGTCATCAGGGAAAAAAACTCAACCATTATGTGAAAACCAAAACTCTATCACAACATTGTTGACCCCATTTCCTGTGAATGTTGGCATTAATTATATTATATTAACCTTAGTGGTACATGTACTTTCACCAACACTTCTTTCAGTAACGATAACCTGACATTGGGAAACAGACATCGATATAGATAATCAGATTATTTACCATACTGTACAAATTAAATACTGGTTCTGGACACATATTAAAATAAAATGTGGCCACTTAATTGTGAAAGGTAAATTTTACATATTTGCACTAATATGCTCACTGCTGGTCATGTTAGAGGGGTACATTTGAACACAAACTCGTTGGTGCCATGGGATCCTGGAAGTAAAAAGTGGGTGGCCACTGGTCAGGTGGGCCTTTCATGAGGGGTACGACTGTGTATGTATCTCAGGAAGTGTAAATCAGCGATGAAAAAACTAAGTCTCTTTGACATAATTTATTGTGTGAGTGACTTTTGTATGTTCAGCAGTTTGATCATTACGTCCTCAATATTTTGGATCCTGTTTAACCTTTACAGGAATATTGCTAGTTAGATAAACCATACCAAAAGCAATTCAGCCATAACAAAAGCAATTCAACCATACCAAAAGCAGGTTAAAGTGACTTCATTTTCACATTTGATTGACTTTTCTCTATTCAGCTTTCCATTCTTTACATACTCAATATCTTAGACATTATTTCACCAACACCAATGAAAATAAGTTTGTGGATGCATCTCAGTAACTTTATAACAAAACTTGGTTGAATGTGATCACATTTAAGTGACAGGATTATGTCTATATTTTCAGCTGTTCATTTGTTATGCGCTTCATATATTGTACCCTATTTTCACCTTCAGTCATGAAAATTGGTATTTCGCTACATCTAAAAGTATGTAATACAAGGATAATGTCAACCAATTTTTACACTAACTTTTTTAAATATATTTGCTACTATCTTTTATTTATGCTCATAATATCTTGGAAGTTATTTCCTTTACACTAAAATGCATACATATATGTGCATCAGTTCAACAAGAGTAACTTATCCATATCAAAAACATGGTCAGTGTGACACCATTTTCATGCATTCAGCTAATGATACATTGTATTCCAAGTTGACTAATCAATCCATATCAAAATTAAGTAATTGTGATATAACTTGAAAGATTTTGTTATGCTTGAGTTACTTTTTCATATATGTTCAGTATCCTTAAAATCATGAAGCATTATTCATCTCAGAGGTAAACGACCTTATAAAATCTAGGTGACATTGACTTTATAGTTCACATTTAAATGAGTTTTCTTAAGCTGTCTGATAATTTCACCTCAATATCTTGAATGTTATTTCACCTACACTAAAGCAAATTTGTATGTTGATGCATCTCAGAAAGTGTAAATTATGCAATGTGATCTAAGCTTTATTGCTTTAATTACTTTTGTTTTATCAGCATTGTTTCACCTACACTCATGAATATGTGGAAGCATCTCAACAAAGGTTGCACAACCTTGCCAAAAATTAGGTCACTGGGACCTAATTTTCAGGATATTAGCAATCCATTTTTAACTCCCACAGTATTTTGGACCTTATTTGCCTACTTTGAAAAAACTGCATGTTAATCCAGCTTAATGAGCATTTTGTTTAAACTCATTACCAGTGATGTTTACTTCTTCCACCTGTCGACTTAGTCATTAGTTCAGACTCACTTCCAGTGATGTTTACTTCTTCCACCTGTCGACTTAGTCATTAGTTTCAACTCACTACCAGTTATGTTTTCTTCCTCCACATGGTGGCTTAGTCATTAGATTAAACTCACTACCAGTGATGTTTACTTCTTCCACACGGTGGCTTAGTCATTAGTTTCAACTCACTACCAGTGATGTTTACTTCTTCCACACGGTGGCTTAGTCATTAGTTTAAACTCATTACCAGTGATGTTTACTTCTTCCACATGGTGGCTTAGTCATTAGTTTAAACTCATTACCAGTGATGTTTACTTCTTACTCAGGGTGGCTTAATCATTAGTTTAAACTCACTACCAGTA
Source organism: Megalonaias nervosa (assembly GCA_016617855.1). NCBI lineage: Eukaryota > Metazoa > Mollusca > Bivalvia > Unionida > Unionidae > Megalonaias > Megalonaias nervosa. The sequence goes on along the minus strand of JAECUM010014885.1, from coordinate 45,238 downwards.
GTTATCAATTACTAACTACAATGATTAAACAAATTTCAGCATAAGTTGTATTTCAGTATGAAAGATATCTGAATACAAGTTGACAAGTCATACCTTTGTTTTCACTGTCATACTTCAGTAAACATCTTTAGAAGATCCAAATTCTTAATTATTAGATTTAAAAATAATACAAGGCACAGGGTGTTTACAAGTTTACAAATGACTTATCCACAATTTTTCTTTAGTATCACAGTGGTATGAACTTTGAAGATTTCAATGATGAAGCTGCAGTCAGCATGCACATTGAAAGAAATGTCAACTTGACAGTGTCAAAACTGTTTATCTCAACCCAAGAGAAAACACTGTTATATATAGGAACTGAATTTGACATTCTTGCAAACTGGGTCGTACATTGATATTTATTGCATGATGTTATCTTGTATCATCATGAAAGATAACCACTCTTTGTAAGAATTCTAATTATATTTTGAGACTTAGAAATAAATTTGTCATCTGTAAAAAAATATACATATAAAAACTGAGGAGACTTCCATCTAGGGGTTATTGATTACACTTTTTAGTACATGCTGTGGACTCCTTTAACTATGTAGAGAAAGCGGTCATGAGGAAAAATAGAGAGGATTCATAGACAAGTGGAAAGATTGAATAAGGAGTTGTTACTTTTAAAAGAAGGTAATTCCTGATTATTATGTTTCTGCTTTCCTAGAGTATGAATTAGCTTTCATTTCTTCAAACTTACATTTCAAATTTGTCTCATTGCAGTATCTATCTTTTTAATTATTCATCCAGATTTTAAATTATTGCATTAAGTTATTGATATCAGCTAAGTACAGAAACAGCATGTTGAAAAATGTACACCTGTCCAATTGATCTGTTTCTATAAATGACATATGGAATTTATGTTCAGCTACGCAAGGACTTTAAAGACTTTTATAGGAATTTGAAAAATGCTCGCATTTGTCAAACAAAAATCTTGACATACACTGTGCAAACAATGGTGATTTTTCTGGCCTTGTACAAATTTTGATGCATCAGCTCAACAGATATTTCTATTGGAAATGGGAAATAAATCTTCAGCCCTTATCACTTGAGGTCTTTGTATTTTTCCATCAAAACTGATCATTTAAGCGACAATGCAGCACACAAAATATTAATTTCTCAGTAGGTAATAAAGCAAATAAATTGTTTTCTTTAATTTTGGGATTCCCATTCAGTGTGTCTGTACATAATTCATTTGTCTGTCGTAAACATTTTTATTTCAGACAACATTTACAAAACCATTTGAGGCATTTCAAGTAAACTTTGTACACATCTGAGTTCATCTGTCACACATTTGATTTTGCAGCAAAACCCCAAACCATCAAGACATCACAATTAAACTTGGTGCACATGTTAGACTAATTGTCCAGATGAGCATTTTATTATTTAAAATTCTTTAATTTCAATTATTTATGTTTTGTCATTTGTTTGTCTATCCATTCATCCATTATCCATACCTTCTTCTTCGGGGCAAAGCTCCAACACTGTTTAGTGTAGATTTGCCCTTTCATAATGACAATTCTTAAGTTTTAATTTGTTTAATATTTTTGCTGATTTGTTCATTCATCCACCCAAATTTGTCTCAGGAACATAACTCCTCATGGTGTAAGAAACCTCCAGGAAACTTGGTACTCATATTGGTGGTCTGTTTGTGCCTTTTGATCTATACAGTTCATCAGTTTCAGTTTTTTTATTTCTTTTTGTTTTTCATTGAGACATCTACTGTCCACACTTTAATTTCTTGGGCAAAACTAAAAAATGTTTAAGATATATTTGTACTTATTGGACAGATGGAGTAGATTTGTATTTTCTTATGCACATTTCTTCAGTTTCAATATTATTCACATTTTTGTCTGTTTATCCTTTTATGTCTCCACCATTCACACTTTCATTTGCAGAGCAGAACTCCATAATTATTCAACTTGTATCCATGAAACCATGTGCATGTATTAGGTCACTGATTATGTGTGCCTTTTGCTGTTGGGAATTCTTCAGTATAGTAATTTTTACATTTTTGATGTCTTTTGCTGAGAAATTGTCTGTTGCATTATTGTTGTGGTTGAGTGAGTGATATCAATGACTCTGCCTTCTTGGCTTACTTATGAGTATACAATAATGGATGGGACACATCATGATGAACTGCGATAGAAATAAGAGGTTGTCAGTATAAAGCATTTGTAGTTGCAATGATAACAGTAAAGCTACTTCAGAACCAAATAGATGCTATCAAACATTTCTGTGATTAAACAGTTTGTATGATGGTCAGTCTTGATAAAACTAACACCATTGTTTTCAGAAATGGGATATCTCAAGGAGGTATGGGTTGTCAAAGAAAGTTGTTTTGAGTGTGTACAGTATTGCAAGTACATGGGCCTATTTTTCACCCTAAAGTTGGTTTGGACAAAAGCTGTGCTGATATTAGCAGATCAGGCAAATAAACCAACTTCAAGGATTTTGAACTATCAAAATGATTTGTCTGTTTTAGTGTGGAGGATACTTTTAAAAGTTTCTGTAATAAAACCAATTGCTTGCTTTGGGTCAGAAATTTTGGATATGAATTTAGTAGAGATATCGAAATTGTGCAATACAACTTTTGCAAACAGTATTTAGCTGTAACCAATTAACCATGGTTAGAATAAGCATTGAAAATATTGATATATTATCTGACAGTAAAAGGGCTGTAAAAGATAGATTGGAATAATATTATACTTGAATACAACTGGTATGCAATTCTGATGGAGATAGCTATCAGTGTGTCTGTACATTTGTCTGTCTGTCAACATTTCCATTTCCTCAGCATTCTTCAAATCATTCTAGGTATATCAACCAAAACAAGAAAGATGCATAGATGTGTCTTTTGATTCTTATAATTTTATGCATTCAATATTTTTTGTGTTACCAAGGACAAAGTTGGTAGCATAAATAGTATGTGTATATCATTTGAGGTTTCTGCAATATAGAGCAATAGCACAAATAGTGTATTAATGGAAAGTGCTGGTCCCTGTTGTACAATCTGTAGGATAAGCATGTCATGTTGACTGTTCTTTAAGAGACTTAGGAGAATACCTATTAAACCTGTTCTGCAGGTTTAGAAAGTAACTTACTTTTTACCATTTAAGATCCAACAAGCTTAAGAGAAGTATCATAGTGGAGATGTTCCCGTTGAAAGTGAGGATAAATGAAACACACATATAGCTTTCCTGTAGAAAACTAGTTAAGAAGCAGTCCTGATAAATGTCCAATTTTGTAACTATTTACAAACTGGTACATCATTGTACATTTAGTGAATAGAGTATGTTCACACTAAGAAGATTTTAGATGTTTTGAAAGGATGTAATTTATGGTATCACGGTACCAATTGTTTTTCAATAGACTTCAGTACTAATGTTTGGTGAAATTGTTTTCCCATAGGCCTGAATGCAAATGTTTTGTGAAATAAATCTACATTCTGTCCTACTTAAGCATGTGTATCACACACTGTCATAGAGAGTAATGTTATATTGTCAATTTGGCAAGGATAGAACCAGATACTCCATTAAGAGAGATAGCTCTGCTGGAACTAAACATGCATAAGAATTATCCAGTCACAACAGATGTATTTTCAATGATGTGTACCACATTAAAAAAATTCATAATAAGACAAACGATCATCTAGATGTGAATTAACATAATCTCACATGTTGCCAAGAGACTCAATGTTTTTCTTAAAGCCTGACAGAAACTACAACTCTTACATAATGCACCAGTCGCAGCTAGTTTTGTTGTTTATTTCTGAATACAGTGATCCCTACACATTAAGCTCCACCATCCTCTGGGATTGTTCACTTGGTACCATTATACCTACATACAACCTTAATTTTTTCAGTAATCTTTTTGTATAGCTCAGGACTGTATAAATAATAAGTGTACTTAGTTTCACTTGCCAAAAACAATTATATGAGGTACCAAGCTATGTCTTTATAGTAATGTGTATGTAAATGTCATTGAGCTGTTTCAACTGCTGTTTTCATATTTCTGCTTTTATACCAGACTATTTTTTGGGGAATAAAATCAATTGAGTTAACTGTGAATTGTGTTTTATTAATATCAGCGCTTATTGAAATACTCTTGGTTGATATTGGATAAATTGCATTATATCGTACAGGACCCACATCATGTTTTACAGAAAATCCATATTCTCACATTGGGCCTTAATCCTTTTCATGCTGTGTCCATCATGGGGAGGACAATGTGGTTGTCATGGACTGCCCACATCGCGGCATTAGGTGGACCGATGAAGTTTTATTGCTTCAGTTAGAAGTCACAGCAATAGTAAAACAATCCTGACTACCTATCAACTTATATTCTTGTGAAGTACATTTGCACATATCATTATGGTTGGAGATAATATAATCTCCTTTTATTGTTTATATTCCCCTCATGTGGGAAAGTTTATATCTCTGTTTCCAGTACAAATAATAGTAACTGTAATAACAGTTTTTGATATATGACACTTGTACAAAAGAAAAGTAATTTTATACAATATGTAAATCGTATGAAAATGATTTGTTTGAATATTTATCATCAGGGGAAAGATTTTTGAAGCCCAGCACGTACATATAGGATTGTAAACTGTTTTCACTTACCTTCTATTCTGAGAGTCAGAGAAATAGGCAATTGTACCCATTTTTCTCCAGGATTATGGTAATAATCATGTAAGTTCATAATTTTTCTTCACCAGCATGATGAAACTATTCATCATCAGTGTTGAATCTTTTATATAATCTATTGTGAAATATTTGCTAGTTTTGCCTTTGAAATTGGGCACCATTTTTAATACTGTGTATTGACCAATTGGCTTTCCACTAGGAGGCACTTAGGTTAATCTTTCCAAATTCTTCCATATTTTGTAATATTCGTGAAAACCTTTTTTGAGTTTCCCAAGTGTGTGTGTTCCCAAAACCTATAAATAGGGATGAGATCCGCCATTGTGGCATTTGTGGTTCTGCTGGACTCCAGTGAAGGCCTCAAGACCAAGCAAACATATCAAAAGTTTTTCTCTCTGTTGTCAAGGTAGACTAGTTACTACCGACACATTACATTTAGTACTCATAATGACTATAATGCTTCTCTGAAGTTGCTTCCAATTGTGAACAGTGTTAAACACTTCCACCACTATCTGTATGGATCACATTTTACTGCCAGAACTGACCAAGGACTTGCTAACTTGTGTGTTACATTTAAAAAAATCAGACTGCTCTGGTGGCCGCCTTGGATGTAGGAGATCATGGGTTTGATCCCTGACCAAGTCATACCAAAGTCTTTAAAAAATGGTACTTACAGCTGCCTCACTAGGTGCTTAGCATTAAGAGGTTATTGTTAGGACTGGTCGGCCTGGTGTCAGGATAATGTGACTGGGTGGGACATCATGCTAAATGTCTGTGGCATGATGCCCCAGTGCTAGACATCACAATAAGCTGCCACACTGCAGACATCATAGCAACATGGCTGAAAAATTCTTAAAGCTAAGTTAAATCCAAATCACACACACACATTAAAAAAATCTAGAGGACTGAATTGCCAGATGGTTGCAGGTACTCAAAATTGAGTATTGGTCAGGCAAAACTCATAGCAATGCAGATGGGTTGTCGTCAAGGCAACCTTGCTTGTCGTGTGACCACTGTAAGTGCCAAGAACTGAAGGATGCATCATTTGACCAGGCACACACCCAGGAAACAGAAACAAACATAGTCATGGCCATCCATAAGACAAATGCTAGAACTTCAGCAGATCTCTACACTGATGATGCAGTTGAAGAAGTGGAGTCTGCTACAATGTAGTTTGCATATTGCAAAGATCAACTGATTTTGGATGCACAGGCTAAAGATGAAATCTTTCTTTTATCATGATATGGAAGCAGGCTAGAGATACAAAACTGTTGTAGGATCATGTATCTCCATACCATTCAATAGTTAAGACTTACTGGTCTCAGTGAGATCATATACAGCTTCTTGATGGAAAACTCTTCAGAAAATGGATAATAGTTGACACTGGTGAAATCTGATGGCAATTTCTATTGCCTAACTGCCAGATAAATGAAATTTTGAAAATGCATGATCACCCCAGTGCTGGGCATCTAGGTGCGACTTGCACCATTGCAAGAGTACAAAGCCATTTTGACTGGGTCAGCTATAAGGAGAGTGTCAGAAGATGGTGTCAAGAATGTGAAATATGTCAATCCTGCAAAGGCCCTAAGCTATGCCCAAGAGCAGCTATGAAACAATACATTGTTGGTGCCCCATTAGAAAGGGTAGCCATGGATGTGCTGGGTCCCTTTCTGAGATCAAATAGAGGAAACAAGTACATATTAGTAATTGCAGATTATTTCACATAATGGACATAGGCATTCCCTATGCCAGAACAAAGCACTGAAACAATAGCTAATTTATTTTTGGAAGAATTTATTTGCCATTTTGGGTTACCACAACAATTACACACTGACCAGGGTGGTCAGTTTTAATCAAAACTATTTAACAAATGCTGCTCCAGACTGCAAATTGACAAGACCAAGACAACAGCCTTTCATCCTCAAAGTGACAGTCTTGTTGAAAGGTTTAATTGCCACATGGAAGATATATTTAAACAAGCATATTACACATCATCAGCGAGACTGGGGTGACCATCTTCAACTGGCTATGCTTGCGTACAGATTATCTGTGCATGAATATGATGATGATGGGATGAGAAGTTCAACTACCTCTTGATCTAATTTTCTGACCTCCACCAAAAGTGGAACAAGAAACTGTTGATGACCCAGAAAATGAGCATAGTAAAAAGCTACTTACCTGAATGTGGAAAATTCATGAAAAGGCAAGGACTCATATGATGAAAGCAAGCAACATGCAGAAGAGATAATATGATCATAAGATGCGGGCAAGACAGTATAAAAGTAGGAGATATTGTTTGGCTCCACACAAAAACAAAGAAGAAAGGTTATAGTCCAAAACTGCAAACAAACCAGGAAGGCCCATTTCATGTAATTGGAGTGTTGTCTGATTTAGTTTCTAAAATACAGAATGACCCTAAAGCAGTACCAAAAATTGTCCATCATGACAGATTGAAGCCAGTTTATGGCGGAACCACATGGTTGATAGAAACCTCTAATTTGTGTTAGCCTGACACTGTCTGTTTAACAAGACACAGAGATAAGGTATGTAAGCCCTGGTGTTCTTGCGAATTCTGTTCGTGGAATGAATGGGACTCTTTTTGGGTAGCTGGCATTAATGTACCTATTTGTTTTCTGAGACATTAGTCAACAGATGCTCTCAGATGTTTGTGCTGAGGTTAGTTGGTAGTTTGTCATATTCATAGCCACCTGAAGGAAAGTCCAAGACATGAAAATGAAAGTCAGGGAAACAAGGACTCTAACTTTTGAGAGATTTGATGTTGGCATAGTGGAGGCTGATGGACAGATTAGTATTTGTTATGATACATTTTGATACATTTTTAGTGGTGTATGAGCAGTTCTGTCCAGTGTATTGTGGGGTCCTTTTGGTGCTCTTGATCAAAATAAATTTTGGTATTTTGAATTGCACTCCTTTTGCATAATTATGACAGAAATGGCAAGGCATTGCTTGATCCTTAATCCAACAAACAACAACATGCAAGTCAATGAAATAACTCTCTGCGAATGATGGTTTTACTTTATTCAACTTACTTCATTCTTATACATGTAGAGAAAAAGAGAAAAGAAACGTAAATATTTAATTGCAAAGTTTATTGCTGAAATGATTGCCGGCTGTTGCAAGCTATATATTGTAGTTTTTAAAATGTCCTAGGATTGAAGGACTTTTAATACTGTCTCTCTGGACACTTTTCAGAATGGTTGTCCAGTGTCTGAGTGTGGCATGTCCTGTTTGAACTGGCAGCCACTCCGTAGACACCACCGATACCACCATGGTGAACAAATAAGGTGTGAGCACTGCAGCTATGTGGTGTCCAGAAATGTGCAATACAGAATGAAAGACCATTACAGGAGAAGGCATCCTGGACAAGAATTCCAACCAGTGGGCCAGGGAAAGACTTCTTCACCAAAATCACACAGCCAGAGAAGTCATCCATTCATCCTAGAAGGGTAGAGCTTCTGTGGAAAGTGCCAACCTACTTAGTCAAACACATCAACATGGAGATGTCCAGATAAGGGGTTGTATATACAAACCATCTTCCCTCCCTTCATGATGCTGATCCAAGGGAGGCATTTGTGCGAACTCCCAGTATTATGCTCAAAACTTCCCAGGCAGAATGTTTGAGGCAGATAAGAATGAAGGCCAAGTTGGTTGGACAACTCTCCCATACATACCCTTCTGACCAAGCTCTTGAGATGTGGTTGAAATGGGTGGAGAGAGCTGTGCTTCCAGATGGGACAATTTATGAGTTAACATCAATGTGGTTTCCTGATCCCACTTTCATCTGAAGGGAGAGTAAGAACACCATGACGGAGGAGGAAACATCAAGTACTAAACAGATGGAGGAATCCGCAATAGCACAGCCAGTCAGAATCACTGAAGAAAAGGAAACACAGTATTCCATTTTCAGTTTTAATTTGAGTTGGCAGTTCTTTGTTTGTTTGTTTTTTATTTTATAGTAGTTTTAATAATTATTATTCCCTCAAAATTTTCTTCTTCTTTTTCTGGAATTTCATTCATTTTCATTGGCAGAGGGGGACAGTCAAAATTTTACTCAATGGAAATTCAAAATTCTATAAAAAAGAGAAAAAGTGGAATTAAATAATCATCAAATGGCACTGTGTTTCCAGCATTTATAATTGGCTCTCTGGCAGAACTGAACCCCACTCTCCCGTGGGACTGGTGTGGATACTTAACACTATAATTGCATAATTATGACAGTGTGTGTTTGTGTGTGATATTCTTTATTAGTATAAAGTTCAAATGGTATTGGTAAGTATTGTCTGTGTCTTAAATTTAAAAATAAATGTATTCTTTTCCATCCATAATCATATCCTTTGTAGTTCAGATATTATCAAAGTTGTATAACATATATATTGCAATATAAGAAGATACTCCATCTCATTGGATCAATGTCATTGCACTTTGAATAGTTAGATAAATGAATATAGGATAACCTTCCTAAATAAACTAGTAAGAGTTCGAGGACAAACTTTTTCAACAAGAGTGGGATAGTGAAACAATCCTCAGACTACCTGTCAACTTATATTCTTAAAAAGTGCATTTGCACATATCATTATGGTTGGAGATAATAAATAATCTCCTTTTATTGTTTACATTCCCCTCATGTTGGAAAGTTTATATCTCTGTTTCCAGTGCAGATAATAGTAACTGTAGTAACAGTCTTTGATATATGATCCTTGTACAAGAGAAAAGTAATTTGATACAGTATGTAAATCATATAAAAATGATTTGTTTAAACATTCATCATCTGGGGAAAGATTTTTTAAGCCCAGAGTGTACATGATAGGATTGTAAATGACAAACTATGTCTCAGCCAACACACATAACACACTATTAACGTCAGATTCCAGACTGTGCCTCTGCAATATTTATCATTGGACTCTAAAACACAAATCCGAGTCTGGTTCTGAACCTTGATTGGATGCACAAAATCATTACCACTAAGGTATGTCATGTGAACAAATTTTGAGAACTATTAACTTATTTTTCTGTGCAAGATTAGTTTGGGAATTGGGATTATTTGAATTAGAGGTTATGCAAATTATGTTAAATTGAACATTTATGTTGATTTTCACAGGCAATTTACCACTGATACTATTGTTGTTGTTTCAACATGCTTTATCAAACATCTGTTACACTTTTCATTCTGCACATTTGCAAATATTATATTTCACCCAGACAACAGCAGCATTAACAAGGTTGAGACCAATATGGAAAGATAACATTACTCATGGTTCCAAAATAAGGCTGATGCGCTCGATTATCATATCCATCTTTCTGTATGCTTGTGAAACATGGACGCCCACATCAGATCTACAAAGAAGGATTCAAACCTTTGAAATGGGATGCTACCGCAAGATCTTGGGCATCTCATACATTGACCATGTAACCAACGAAGAAGTCCACAACAGGATCCAACGAGCCATCGGATCCTATGAAGACATCTTGACCACTGTAAAAAAATGCAATCTGAAGTGGTATGATTATGTATCAAGATCATCTGGACTGGCAAAAACAGTCTTGCAAGGCACAGTGCAAGGGTGCAAAAGAAGAGGCAAACAGAAAAAGAGGTTGGAAGACAACATGAAGGAGTGGACAGGCATGGGATTTGGAGATTCCCTAAGGGCAGTAGAGAACAGGGAAAGACGGAGAGAATTGGTTGTAAAGTCAACTATGGTGCCTCAACAACCTCTTAGATAAAGGGATTGATGATGATGATGATGATGATGATGATATTTCACCATTTTGAGCACTAAATTTTGTGAGGGAACACACATAAAGCCTGGAAGTAATAAAATAAACTGTGTTGACTATTTGTGTTTTGTTTTGTGCTATTATAATCTAAATAAGAACTTCTGTGGTGAATGCACCATCTCTTGACACAACAATACACTTGAGAGATCTAGTAACTGAAAAAGGCATGAGCTGTCCATCTATTCCATTTTATTTGGCCTTGATCCCTGACATTTTACAATATAATTATGTAATCATGGACATCCACTATTGTAATGGGGCATTGGAACTTACCTGTTGGCTCAGCTGCAGTACACAGTACAAATATCTCCTTTTAAGTTGTTCACAATGCCGTTTAAATATGCCAAGACTTGCCAACTAAACATAATCACATGTGTATTGTGAGAGATTAAAGATTTCCTAGCAAAGAATGCTGAGACTATTTAGGCATCTCACAAAATATACAAAGTTCAATTATAGTAATTTTAATACGAGAGAGAAAGATTCTGCTTTTAAAACCAAAAAGGAAAGAAAAAGAAATCGCACCTTAGTATTAGCAGGTTTCATTCTGCCAGTCACTTTTAAATTGTTTGCTTAACATGTTTCCATGCAATAAAATATGCACAACACTATCCAGTATGCAACTACTGCTAGGCCAATCTGTTTAGTACTTGCAACCCACATATACCTATCTATGCAACACATTTTCTCAGACACTGGACACTTGTCTAGTTTTACCTTTGACCTACTGCTTTTATGCAGGCTCTATGAAGCACATGATGCCACATTCTGTAACCAACAGCTTGATAGATATACCTAAAATTGCAGATTGGGTCATCAGATAAGTTTATATATATTACAAAATGGATGGGTGAAAGGGATGAAAGAGTGTGATCACTTCAGTAATTTCGGTAGGAGATAAACTTATATATATTATTTTCAGTTCATGTAGATGAAACGTTGGTACATTACATTCTTTCAAGCGGATAGTTTCTCCAGTGTATACAGGTATATCATATCATCATCTTTTGTAATTCAACTGAAATGCCTACCATTATGCAAACTTAGTTGTGAAATGGGTACCAGCGGTAAATATGATTGTATATACTCTACAATAAAAGCAGTTATATACATCTGGGTTTTTTTAAGCTTTATCTAATGTGTGCATACCTTCTTTCCTCCTTGTTTAACTAGTATGCTAAACACATCTGTAAATAATGCCTTGTATATTGGCAGAAATGTCTAAAGTATGTGTTTGCCAAGACTATATGATCTATCTGCATTAACTGTTATTATTGTGGCTTCTTAGTTTTCATGGCTTTAAACAGATATCCCTTTGTAGAACTTTGTTTACTCTGTACTGGATGTGGAAGAGGTTTGGGCTTCAAAGTTGTAAATCTGTATAATTTCCAATTTATCTTGAACTATTCCTATTAATTCTAACGTCATCGTGAATGTTATTTCAGTAATGTACATGCATTCAACTTTCCGTCTGTTAAATTTCTGAAACATTTAGTTCGTACATATTAATTATGACCAAATTTGACAATAGAAAATAAGAAAAGCACACTACAAGCAGGTTAATGCCAGTGTCCAAGTTGGTAATGTAAGCTAAGCGTGACGTCAGTAAAAAGTTATGGTGCATATTCTCTCTATCTCTCTCATAATTGTATTCAGGCTCAATGAAGTATGTGATGGTGCATTCCATAACCAACGGCTTAATAAATATACTTAGGATTGCTGGTTTGGTCATCTGATGAGTTTACATGTAATATTACCAAACAGAATGAGGAAAGTGATGAAAAAAGTATAATCACTTAAATATTTTTTGTAGGAGATGGACTTGTGTGTATTATTTTCAGTTAATGCAAATTTTGTTTATTAGGCAGAGTACATTCTTTTAGTCAACATGACAAATTCAGTAAACTGTACCCAAATGTCAAGCGAATATTGTTTATCAGTTTAGTTACAGTTTGTTACATTTTGACCCATTTATCCTTTTTAAGAAGTTGACATGAATACAGATAAAACATTTTGTCACCAAGGAACATGGATCCAAGTGTGTATTTTATATAGGATTTATCAATAAGGCAAACAATGTGAAATTACTGAAATTATGCCCATAATCGCCCAAGCAATACTGAATCTTTGGGAACCAGAACTAAGCTTTGACGAATCACATGAACAAATTTTGGACTAGTACAATTAAAAGCAGTAATAAATGAACTTGGTAAAAATGGTGGGGCCAGCTAGAATGTGCTTATGTGAAAAATAAATACAAAAAACCTTTATTTTTCCATGTTGCAGCAATGCTTAATTTCTCCAGTACATCTATCATATTATCATCTTTCACATTTCAGCAGTAATGCCTACTATGATGCAAATTTAGCTATGAAATGGGTCTCAGCAGCAAATATGATTTTATTTTTGATGTACAATTAAAAATAATCTCCAGTTTTGTATGTACGTTTGGTTTGAGCTTGATCTAAGTGGAATTTCTTCTTGTTCACACTTCTTGCCACACCCACCCCTCCACCCTGTTGTTTAACTTGTATGGTATTAGACATAAGCTGAACACAGCAGATCTATTAATAATGTCCAGTACATCACCTGAAATGGCAAAGCCATGTGTTTGCCAAGGCTATAAAATCTATCTTTGATTGCACTGATTGCTATTATTTTGTGGCTTCTTATTTTCCATGGCTTTAAACAGACACCCATGGTGAACTTCGTTAACTACATGTACTCCCTACTGGAGGTGGAAGAGGTTTTGTCTTCAACGGCTGTAAATCTCTATCATTTTCTATTTATTTTGAACCATTCAGATGTATTCTAAGGTTGTCTCGAATATAATCCCTGTATTTGCTTTGATTATTGTAGTAATGATCATTCATTTGTCTTTCAATACATTACATATCTGGAACTTTAATTTTATAAATGTTATTTATGCCCAGATAGACTATAGACAACAAGAAAAGCACACTTATACATGAAAATATCACAACCACATTGCGTTTCTCAGTCCATATTATAAGTTCAAGATTCTTTTTTACACAAATAAAACATTTGTATTCAGAAGTTGATGTTTCTTTTGAAACATTAGTGCTAGAAAATAACATTGAGGTTTAACACCTTCATGACTAGCCATTGTTAACAAGCAAAGCTACAGTCTTCAAAGTAAAAATATAATTCCTTGGCTAGTGATTGATGGTCAGTTTGTGGAAAAAGTGACAAATGCAGTTACCTTTTTTATAAAAGTCACTTTGTTTATTGCATGGAGAGTCACTGATAGAGAGCAGACTTCAATACTGTGTAGATGAATTTGGTGCGCTAAAATAAATAATCATACTCTCAAATGATCAGTCATATTCTAAGCCTAAGGATAAAATTATTTGTAATACTGCAAAGTTTAGGCATGCACCAAGGTCATTAGGCCATTTTTTTCTAAATTAATTTAAATGACTAGTCTGTAATTGGGAAAATAAATAATAATTATATTTAGATTTTCATATACAGCCAGAGACCATTTGTACATGATAATATGAGAACTTAAATTCAGTTTCATTTCTCAGTCCAAATTTGTTTTGGGTTTTTTTCTAACTAACATTTTGTTTGTTTTAAGGGGTATGGTTTTGTGAAATTTTCTTTCAATAGTTAATGTACATCTTGAACTTCCAAGTGCCAGCATGACACTGAACAGTAGCTTGTACATGTGCGAACTGTCTTGACTGACTGATGTTGACTGGATGCAGGAAGCTATAATAACATGCATAGTGGCTGATTTCAAAGTAAGGTACTCCTTAAGCCAGTGCCTGATGATGCATGTAGATTTGATGAAAAAAGTGAGGACATAAATAACTTGTTATTTTTCATTGAAATCACTTTGTTTGTGACATGAGTGGCCACAGATAGAGTGAAGCAGACAATACAGTGTTAAAAATTCTATGCTTTTAAAAAAATGCTGTACTTTCTCATAAACAATGTTATTTTCAAAGTTTAAGGGTAAAAGTGCAGAAAACCCTTGTCATAGTATAGATCTTGTATCTCTGTTATTTTAACATCTGATGCCATGTTTTAATTCTTGTAAAAGAATTATGACATGAAGTTTATAATCATAGTGCCAGCGTTCTTGATCGTACATGTTTGATATAAATATTATGGTGTTTGTATATAATTTATAGAAATTATTGTAAATTATTAACCAGCACATAAAACACTTTTATGCAATGTCATTTGTTGAGAGAGAACTTTGAAGTTACTGCTTGATGCAGAACAGTATGTAAAAGTAAATTGTAGCTAAGCAATTTCTTGCGATGTTTGCTTCATAATGGACAGGGGTTGATGAAATGAAAACCTCATTTACCTTGTTACACATGTTCATCTTTATGTATTGCTAGCTAGGCCACTGATAAATATAACAAAAAATGTTATCACTATAGAGTTTGTACACTAAGGTACTGCATGAAATTGACATCTGCTATGGTTGGGTTCATGCTGTACAGTTTCTCCCATCTGTTTGTTTAGTGTGTCGACTTGCACAGAGAATACAATGGAATCAGCGAGGGATGCCATAAAACCCACTATGGCTGCAATAAAATCCATGATGAACTTCCACTAGATTGAGTGGATTTCCCCTAGAATGGTGGAAAATCCACCAGACTGAGTAGACTTTCACTACTCATAGTGGGCACTTAATACTCAACCCCTCTGTCTATGTCCACTGGATTGAGTGGACAATCCATAAAACACAACGTGTGTACTGTATAATGTAATAACCAGGTCAAAGGTCAGTGTACTAATTAGTATGTACCTCTTCTACAAATTAATAAAGGACTTTATATTTGTTTAGTTAGTACACACAACTAATGAATACAGATTCATGAGGTCACTAACTCCCAGTCCGTGCACAAAGGTTGGTCTACCCATCCTCTTTGTGACGCATATAGAAAGCTTCTCTCATTTATTTAGTGAATAAAATTCATGCAATAAGCAGCTGTTTTGGATTTGGGGTGAAATTTGGGGAATAAGATAAAGAAAAATGCCAAGGATAAACAGTAAGACTTAGTATAGAATGGAGTTGAAAAGATGAGGAAAGTATGAATCGAAAAGAGATGTGTAACTTATAATTAGCAACAAAACCAGATTTGGTAAAATTGAGAAAGTTTAATCACCTTATTTTAGACAAGTATGTGGAGGCAGTGCACCTTATGTCCAAGGACAATCCAAAGGCACCTGTACTATAACACCCCTTACAAGCACCAAAACTTCAGGTGAAGCAGTGTGCATTCCCATTTGAAATTAAAGGGTGAATAATTTAGATCATATAGATGCATATAATTTACATTGGTCATACACATGAAATTAATGATAATGGGACTAATTAAGGTACAAAAAAAACAACCAAATGAAATCCCTGTATCAGTTTTTTAAACCATTTAAACTTTACTGTGAGAAATTACTATCTCAGTTGTATTTATATTTACTTAAGGGTTAATATAATATTTCATATTAAATATTATCTTTATTTTGATAAACAAGCTCTGAAAATATGAGTTTTCATTTCTTGAAATGCTGTTTATGGTGTAAGGGAGATAACTGAATGAAATGCATAGATGTGGTATTTTTATTTCCTCCAGTATATTATCCATGTAATATAAATTAGTTCATGACAAAATGTATTAACTTGTATGCAATTAAATTATCCAAACAAAAATTATTGATAAAGTGTGAATGTACACTTCAGGCTTCAATATGTAGGAGGTACCTTGAAAGTGATTTAATTTTATTCACTGAGATGAGGAGGCTGCCTCATATTGGATAATTTATGTTCTCTAGAATGCCTGCATTTTGGAGTGCAGCCTTCCATAAATATGCCAATATGATCCCATGCAATTTTGGATTCATGTGATTTGGAAACAAAGTTTGAAGAACAATGTGGACTTGAAGGAAATATGCGAGTAATGTGGTTACGACTCTGAAAAGTTTGGCTGTCAATGAGGATATTCCCAAGGCAACAGTTGGACATAAATAAATAGAATTAAATGAAAGTCAGTAGAGGGTTATAAATGGACAGCTTATTAAAATAGTAATGGTGACATAAAGAAAATGCTCTTGTCAGATTCTGATGCTATTTCCTGCTGCTTCAGGAAATGAAATTATCTTAATAAACTGCATGAAGAAGTTCAAGGATAGAAAGTGGACAATTATTGCATCACAGTGAAAAGAAAAGTGGGAGGGAAGAAGACCATATCTATAATAAATTACCCAAAAGTACTCATACCAGAATATCCTATTATATGTTATGTGATCTACTAGAACTGAACCTTCTTCCTTGGGCCCTACAGTGATCTCTATCCTAGTTTGTGGCATGCTTTACAAGCACAAGATATTTAATTTTTATGCATGATTTATCATGATGTCAATGTAAAATAGTTAATGTCTGGCCAGAATCACCCATATTGTGTTTGCATAACTTATTCTGTTGCATGTATGCCAATCTTGGATTAGACTCTACTGATATACAGTCATCAGGCAATAGAACTGCCATAGCTATATTTATCAAAAGCACCCTTCCAAATCCAACGTGTTATTTTCTGAAGTTTTATTGTTAATAGCCTGTCAATATTTTAGTACAATGTCCATTTGTTTTACTACATCAAACTAGTAAAGTTTATGAATGGCGCCCACGTGCATACATTTCTGTGGATCCAATTGTTTTTCCATAGATCTCAATGCTAAAGTTTGGTGAAATACAATGTACATATACTTTCCATCCTTCTTCAGCATGTGTGTCACACTGTCATAGAAAGCAATGTCAGATTGTCAATTTGACAATGACAGAACCAGGGTACTGCATTGGATTTAAGGGAGATAACTGTGCTTGAACAAAACAGGAGTAAGAGTTATCCAGTCACAACAGATGCATTTTCAGTAATGTGTATCACATTTTAAAAAAATCATAAATACAAAATATGATCTAGATAAAAAGTAACATAATCTTACATGCTGCCAAGAGACTCAGCATTTATTTAAGACTGACAGATACTATAACTCTTATGTAGTGTTTATAGAGCAATTATCGTTTCTGAGGTTGACATATCAATCTGTTTGGTCCAGTTTTCAAGACTACTGAAATTTATGCCAAGATGTTTGTGGAATTCAACAATAGATGTGATTTTGGTTTTGAAATTGAGTTAAGAGAAAATCTGTTCTAGATTACATCAGGAAAACATTGCCTCAGTTTTGGTTTGTTATAAGTCACTTAACCACTGCCTTGACCAATCGTCAACCATTTGAAACTCAGTACATATTCTATTTCATAGGTATCATTAGATGCGCCAGTGAGCTATTATCAACAAAGAGTCTTGTTTCACTCAAGAGGTCATCGTCTATATTATTAATATATGTTCCTAAAGCATAGCCCATGTGGTATGCCTGAGGCAACATACTGGCTATCTGAATCAGCATTATTTACAAAAACTGTTTGAAGTCTATTTGATAGGTGGTCAAAGAACCAATCAATAAGAGAGCCATCAATGCCATTGCATGTTAATTTACATATTAAAACTTTATGCCAAACCTGATCAAATGCTTTAGAGACATCACAAAAGACCACACACACATCATCCTGGTTATCAAGTGCAGTACACATACTATGGTACATATCTGTGAGCGAAAATACCATAGGGGAGAAAACCGGATTGATTTTTGAATCAAAAGATCATTTCAGTGTAGATGGTTGTAGAGATGCTTAAAAATAATTCTCTCCATAACACAAGTTGATACTGAAATAGGCCTTTACTTTGAAGGATCAGTGGTGCATCCCCTAAGTTTTCATATACTAGCATTACTTTTGCCATTTTCCATAAAGATGGAGACACATTTTTAGCATGGAACAGGTTGAATAGCACACAGAGTTGTTTAACTATGAATGCGATGGTTAATTTGAGTATATGATGACTTATTTTCCATGTGGTTGTTCAATTGGTACTGCTATACCTTATATTGAAAAAGAAATGACTATTTATATTATGCATTTTACCATTTTTTGCTTTTATCTTCTGATTGGGATGGATAAACATTTTTGGCTTTTTATAATGAAGATTGTGCTGTTGAACGCTTCACATAGATACTCATAAACATGTATACTAATATTAATATTTCACTAAGTATATTTCTAGAGAACATCAAACAGTCTCAAAGAATTCCTTACCTGTAGCAGCTGTTATAAAGAACAAGTAAATATCTATGAAAAGAAAATGCTTTACTGATATATGTGTACAGGTTTTGAGACATGTATAGACAAAGTGACAAACAGTTTCATCAAGCAGAATGAAACATGTGTAATTCCTTAAAACACTGACCTGCAAAATATGACATACAGCATCTTGCAAAGTGTGCTGCTGGTCTTTATGGTTGGTTTCATTTGCAAAATCTCAGACATACTAATTGCTTCTTTTTGTCTTTGTTTTGTTTTGTAACTGTACTTTATACAGTTTGCAGTGATTTCTCAGATTTGTAAATGACAATAGTTTATACCAATTAGCATCATAAAGTTGGATATCAGCAGTGTTTAAAATACTGCATTTTCCTTTTTTACCTCTTATTTGCCCCGCTTTTAAATTCACTTCCATGTCCTCCTCAAAAGTGCTTACGATCCACAGCCAGTATTCCATTATTGCAAAATGAAAATCTGTGTAAACTTATTTTGCCAAAAAAGTGTCAGAATTTCTTATTGCATTGTTAATTTGTTTGATAGTAACTTGAAAGCTTCCACGATTCTCATAATTTGTTTGATAGTAACTTGAAAGCTTCCTCGATTCTCATAATTTGTTTGATAGTAACTTAAATGCTTCCTCAGTTGTTATAATTTGTTTGATAATAACTTGAAAGGTTCTACAATTGTTATAATTTGTTTGATACTTGAAAGCTTCCTCAGTTGTTATAATTTGTTTTATAGTAACTTAAATGCTTCCACAACTGTTATAATTTGTTTGATAGTAACTTGAAAGCTTCCACGATTGTTATATTTCTATCTGCTTCTGCAAAGCTATCTTCTATGATGATTTTCCCTTAAAGCTGTTGCACATTATCTATGATGCCTTATCATTATTCCTCTGTGAACTTAATGCTGGTGTGCTACCTACATGGAGTATGTTGAATTTATCTTGTAAGGGTGTTTAGTTCTTACATGCCGAGTCAATTTTCACAGGTCTCTTGTTGA
This sequence comes from Megalonaias nervosa, assembly GCA_016617855.1. NCBI lineage: Eukaryota > Metazoa > Mollusca > Bivalvia > Unionida > Unionidae > Megalonaias > Megalonaias nervosa. The sequence goes on along the minus strand of JAECUM010014885.1, from coordinate 25,555 downwards.
ATGAGGAAAAATGGGGCACTGTTTAGGAATGGTAATAATGACCATGCAAATAAATTTGACCCCTTTCTTTCCCCCACCCATGTATTTAAAATACCTAATTTCAGTGGTAATGAAATGCTCCATAATTAAAGATAATGGATAATATATGTGATTCATTGAGATGTTCATCTTTTCAGAAACATATTCCATTTAAAATTAGTAAATACACCAGTGTTTTCTAGAATTTCAGAAAATCTCTCATTCTTTGAAATTAAATACCTTAATTAAACTGGAACAAAGCTTATGAAAATCTGGACACAACTGCAGACCATGTGTGAAGAATTGGCTCTTCGTCAAAATGGTAACTATATATCTGTATATATATATATATATATATAGAGAGAGAGAGAGAGAGAGAGAGAGAGAGAGAGAGAGAGAAGAAGACATGGTGTCTGATGGAGAAAGGTTGTTATTCTGCTGAAAGTACAGGTGAATACTTGATATAGCTTTGTAAAAAAAATACAGTATTATGGCTAAATTACAAATGCCATAAACAAAGCATCCAAAGTAGGTTATTTTGATGTTTTCTTTAATTCCTTTTGTTCATTATTTTATTCAAAACTCAAACTTTACTGATACTGTTCTGATCAAAGTCTGAGTTGAGTTCAGAAGTTGCAGATATTTTTTCTCATGCTGTAGGGCATGACAAGAAATATAAATCTCAGTTGTGCTATGTCTTACAGTAGCAAAAGAATGAACTCTGCCTAAAAATGACTTGGGATGATGGTGAGGTTACATACCCATTTAATTTTACATGATCTGGTGTTAATAAAGCTGTCCAAAATTTATTTCTGTGAATCATACTTTTAAGAATCCAAATTGATTTCAAGTTTATTCTTTTTATCTGGCTTATGAATCCATCTCCACCTGATGTTCTTGGTATATGCCTAAGCCACATTAAACTTGTTCTATAAACCAATGCAAAATAAAATATGTATGCAGTTTTGTGTATCTAGCAACTCGGCTCAACATTTCAAAGTGAGCAGTTGATTTATATTTGAAAAAGGCAAATCCAAACATCTCTACAACAAAATGATTGACATAACCAGCAGAACTACCAGTGGAATTTGACAAAGTGAGTAAACCATCACAAATCAATATGGGTACACAAGCAGGGATGTATTCGAGTGGTGGAAATGTGCCAGACAAGTCAGTCATATGGCATTGTAAAAATTTTATTTTCATTAAATTAATTGTTCTGTTTGTAATACTGTTCAGCAAAATTACAATACTGAACCAACATTTTGTACTCAAACCTTTCTAAACAGTTCAGTAATAGTCATAAATGCTGCACTTCAGCATATTCCATGCCCATCAGAACTGAGTTTGCTTCTATGTGCTAAAACTTTGATATTATTGATATTGATTACTTCCTTAAAATAGCATGATCAATAAATAATACAGCAACATATTTGTAAGCATTCTTTTACACCATCAGTTTTTAACTCAAGAAATATTTTTGAAAAATATAGAAAGTAAAACAGGTCGTTTCCTTTTTTTCACAGGCTTAAAGAGATGTCTTATTGATGATGACAGAATGAAACAGATGAGACTTAAAGTGATTGAAAAGTGCTTACGAGCACTACAGTTAGCGAGAGACACATTGGTGTCAGAGAAAGGTAAACTTGAACATAAGCAATAAGAAACAAAATAATTACAATGAAGTAAAACTGTTCTGTACAACTTTTTTTTAAATAATCAACTTGTCTGCAATTATTTAGGAAGTTGCTAATTTTCCTTGTCTTTGAGCTTCTATTTTCATTCATTATTGATTAAATAAATCCAAACTACATGCAGGATTTAAACAGGAAAGTTGGTTTAAGTAAAGAAAGTTGAGTACTACAAATGTTGCTTGACTAAGTGAAATGATTAACCAGCAAGAGGTAATTCAAACATTTAAAGTTATTTGCAGTTGATCAAAGTCATTATGATGCTTTATTCACGATTCCTGCTGATCATAAGATTGTTTTTATCTTCATCTCAGTCTCTCTTTTTGTCTCAGTCTCTGTCTCTCTCAGTTGGTCAGTTTGTCAGTCAGGTTTACTTTCATATGCTTAGAGAATCATCACATGTCACAGGCAAAAATCCACTATGCTCCTTTTCATGGACTTTCAGCCTTGGTTTGTGATGATGGGCGATTGAGAGAGATATTGATCCATTAAGGTATAACTGACTTTCTGGCTGACCAGCCAACAGAGGGGGTGGGGAACTGACCATAAGATTGTTTCTATTGTCCATCTCTGATTGTTGATTGATTAGTCGGTCAGTCCTATGAGAGAGAGAGAAAGAGAGAGAGAGCATAATCTGGATGAGTCAAGGTAAAACTAACATGCTCATGGACCAACCAACAAAGAGTGTGAAAGAGGTCTTCAGCCATTTTAATATTTAAATGTATCATATTAGAATGTTGTAGATAGATTACAGTATGTTTGTGACACCTAGCCAAGGCATCTGCAGTACAGCCTTCTCATTTATACAGGATATTTTAACTACTATATGTATCACTGGTATCATATAACTCTAAAGAAATTGAGTAAAAAAGTGTACACATACCATTATAATGACTCCTGATGTTCTAGGTTACTTGGTGTAAGTTCAAGTTTAAAGTTTTCAAATAACCCAGATTCATTTTTCTCTCAAACGCCATTAATTTCCACAGAGTTTTGTGCCTTATAGCATGAGAGAGAGAGAAATAAAAGGTAAAGCAGAGCGGATTTCAATAAAATTATGTAACATGTTTATTTCATTTTAGAAAACATCAGCAAGACAAACCTTAAAATGCCCCTTTAAGGGCCAGTCATATAATTGGAAAGATTATACTTCAGTATTACAACTTTTTTATTGTTCTATCATTAGGATATCTTCAGAAAATTAGTCTTCATGATCTAGTCTCATGTACTGACAGAAAAGACCTGAGAAACAGTCAAGCTTTGGTTTATTGTGAACAATTGTATGTCATGTAACAAGTGATGATTAGTACACTCTCTGAAATGGCAGACTGTTGTCACACTTCAAAAAAAGAGTGAAAGAATCAAGATTTTAAAATGTATTATATCACATGCTTGTTATATGGCAGACTGTTGTCACACTTCAAAAAAAGAGTGAAAGAATCAAGATTTTAAAATGTATTATATCACATGCTTGTTATATGGCAAAACTAGGCTATTTACCTTATTGTAAGTCAAAAATAGGAGTGCACATTATACTCACCAAAATGCAGTATACACTCAGGTAAATTATTTTGATTTGAATTTGGGGTTTCAAAGCTTTGCAACACACAAAAGAATATTGTGTCCAATTGTCTTGTCTTAATCTACGGATGAACTGAAACCATATTCTTGTTGTTGTGAGTCCAGCATATTGACCAGTGAGACACTATAGCTCCTTATTAAGTAAATGGCATCATGTGACAGTGAAAATTGCAGTGAGAAACCTTGCATTTTATTATACAAGTGAAAATAAGGGGAAGCAATCTTGTTAAATCTTACAAAATGAAAAAATGAAATGACATGAAATAAGTATACAATTAAATGTACATGGAAAAGAACAACTTTAGACTATTCAATATTGAATTATAAATGAGCAGCAGAACGCAGTTTACTTTATCAATAAACACAGAATCATATATTTTGAAGAAGAAAAAAAACTAACATTAACATTTATGACTCAAAACAAGTAACAATCTAAAAGAATGTATCAACGTTTGTCATATTTTCAAATCATTTCCATTTATCATGCTGTATAATTAATGTTTGTTTTGGATAACATAGTGCTTAAAGAAACATTTTTTGTAGACACAGGCCCAGGGCTGGTGACATAAAAAAAATCATAAGCCCTGATCCAGTTTCTTTAATCCCAGAATTGCCCCTTTTTTTAACATTATGTATCACACAACATTACTATTACTACATTTCAAATATGAGATAGATAAAAGCAAAATCATTTTAAGTCGACTTGTGCATTTATTTCAGTCACAAAAAGATTCATGTAAATTTGCAATGTTTTTCTCCAGGTCCTCAGCTCAGCCATTGTCTAATTGCTATAAAAATATCCATTTTTACTCAGTGTATCAACAGTGTTTATGTTCATTAGCACCTGAAGCATGTTTTGATTTATACAGTTTCTGTTTATACTTTTGATATTGTTTATAGGAGCTGCTTAATATGTTTAGTGTTTCGTTACACTTGGGTAAGTGTGAGGAAGGGACAGGTGAATTATTATTCATTAAAATTTACCTTGAAACGTCTTGAACAACAAGTAGCAATTAAACAAAACCATTCAGAAAATCAAAATACATATTTAAGTGATTTTACAAAAATAATTTTCAGTCAGTCCTTCCTTTTTGTCTGTCGACCGCTCCAGTGGCCTAGTGGTTAGAGCGTCCGCCTCGGATGCGGGAGGTCGTAGGTTCGATCCCCGGTCGAGTCATACCAAAGACTTACAAAAATGGTACTAACAGCTGCCTCGCTTGCGCTCAGCATTAAGAGGTTAATGTTAGGACTGGTCGGCCTGGTGTCAGGATAATGTGACTGGGTGGGACATCATGCTACATGTCTGCGGCATGATGCCCAGTGCTAGACATCACTATAAACTGCCACACTGCAGACATCGTAGCGATATGACTGAAAAATTGTTAAAGCTACGTTAAAAATCATAATCACATCACATCCTTTTTGTCTCAACTCTGCCAAAAAGTCAGAAGTCATCCTGGGCATGTTTGATCCCTTTATTACTTATAATATGTGAAAAAAAATCGTGCATTTTTGCATACACTCTCCAGATTATAACAATAAAATAATCAGTTAACAGCTTGTCATGTATACACACTAGCCTTAATGCAATTACATGGGCCGTTATTGCTGACATGCTTCAGGTACCCATTAGACTGGTTCTGACTGGTTTTTGTACTGCCCATAAATATCGAAAATGATATTTTAGAATCAAATGTATGTTAAAGCCAAGTGAGTACTAATTATAAGTACAATCTGTTCCCCATCCAATGATCACATGCTTCACTTTGTACACAAAGTTTACAGCTTTTGATAGAACTATGATAAGGGTATTGGGCATATGTGGAGATAAATGTTAATAATTTACTAGTCCCTCAACATTTTGAAAATAAATTTCCTCATTTCATCAATGCGATTGAAGTTTTCTCAGGTAAATTAAATTTTTTTCAACAAGCCTGATGGACATCTCACTTAAAATACAGGAGGGGCCCAATCTGAAATTGGAGGGGCCCCAGGCATTGGGCTATTGGATTTTTTGAGCACTGGATAACGTATCCAAAAACTCTCCAGTAACTCCAAAACCTAAAAAGAAAACTCAACATGAAAAATGTGTATTGCAAGAGAAGGAAAATATTCAAAGGATAATTTATTATTTTCTTCTGTTTTTCTAAGATATTTATCTTTGAATTGATATTGTATTTAATTATTCTGAGTTCAAAAAATTTAAAGGTGTAATTTTATTTTGATAAATTAAACTGTGTTGACCTCTTCATTTAGATTATATTTTATCACTGAATTTTCATTGCATGAAAAAATGATTTTAAATGTCACAAATTTTGACCGTTTCCGACTGTCTGAAATTTTAGTTTAGTAATCTACTTATTTGGTGTCAGAATGTACCTCCATTAACAACAATTCTAGAATGAAAAATTATCATTGCCTGATAAGCTACCGTCAACGAGTTCAAGGTCTGCTATAGAATACAAAACATAAAATCTTTTAATCATCAGGGATGATTATAATTGTATTGAACTCACTGATTCTATATAAGTTTCAGCTGCATAAGATAATATAATGATCCTCTTGGCTACATGTCATACACATTTTTAGTTTTAAGAAAAGAAATATTGAAATATGAATTGTGCAGTTCCTGTGATGGTGTCCAAATTTAAGATTAGAATGAACCTGATTAATTGACAAATCATCTTACATTCATAATAATTAATTATGCTAACTAAACAAACATGCAGTACAATTTGATTAATTATTCTTTGCATATAGTAATGTCAGTAAGTCCTAAAATGAATACAGCATTGTAGAGTTTACTACGAAATGTTGTATTGCTGTTTACACACGAGATTCAGATTTAAAGATTTTAAATCATACTTCTCCCTCAATTTTCCAAAATGACATTTTATTTCTTAATTATAGAAAGTAATAGTAGCAGACCAGCTTGATAGGACATATTAGGATATATAAATATGTTTTACTGCTTGAATATAAATGTCAGAGAGATACTAAGATCATGTACAATATGATGTTAGATCATGTACAAAATAACATGGTTAAAATAGATTAAAACATGAGGTAAACCAATGATCCATGCATTGTTCTTATATTATAAAATGCAGTTTAATAGGGGGTAGTTTTCACAGTTTTGTGTAATTCAAACAATTATAGGCTGTATTCAAGCACAATATTCTAGTAAATGACTGGGTTTATTAAAAATTATAGTATCATCACTAATCATATAGCATCCTAACTAATCTCAGAAATGATTTTGAAATAATGTTCTGTCAGCCTATGGAGAACTGATGCAGTTGGACACAGCTAGAGAATGAGACATGAGGAACACTATTTTATCCCCAGAGGGTGCCATGTTTTATCTTCTTAATACATGTATATTCTTTAAATGTTTTAATTTTTTTCTATTGTCCTTATTTGCCTTTTAATTATGTTGCAATTCTTATTTCCAATTTTCTAATTTGATTGTCAGTTTTTATGTTTTTTCACCTTGCTATATTTATTATGTGATCATTGTATATGTGAAAGGTGATAAAGCAGTTTGCATGGTTAAATGCTTCAACTAGAACATAGTCTGATACTGTTCAGAAAATATATGAATTTATTTGGTTTAATCATTCTCTAGGATTGAAGTAGTATCTTTCATTCTGAAATATATGATTTCATATTGCTTTGACCATATTCACCTAGAACATGTTTGCTCAAAATATTGATATAAAATATAGAGCAATTATTAGTATAGCTTAAGTTGTGACTCCACAAGTAAATATCAATAATTGTATGTATAAATTCATTCTTGTAGGTTATGGCTTTGGATGTGAACCTAAGACAATGAATTTAGTGGAGATGGTACAAGAAGCATCTGAAAACGTTATCATTAGAGCAATTCAGCTACTAAAAAACACGAGTGACTGGACACATTCAACACTGGAAGCATCTCAAACACTAATATTGGCCTTTGTATATGAAAGGAATGATATATGTCACTTGTTGATAACAGAGGGGGTCACTCTGGATATGTCAGATATACCTGAAATAGTTCATAAAGCACAAGAAGATGGCATCCTTAAAGTGATTCAACATTTGAAAAATATCAGTCGATGGGAAGCAGGGGATATTTGGTGTTCTGAGGCCTTCATTCTGGCTTATGAAAATATGAGATACAGTACCTGCAACTTGTTGATTCAAGAAGGTGTTATTTTAGACATGTTTGTGTTTTGTGAAATAATTGAGAAAGCACCAGAGACTGTTATAGTCAGTTTATTACAACACTTGAAGGACACAAATAAATGGATATCACAGTCTGACGAAGAATCAGAAGCTCTGCAGTTGGCCTTTATTAACGAGAAGAAGAATATTTGCGAGTCTCTAATCAAAGAGGGAGTTGAACTAGATCAGCAACATATTACTTCTATAATAAGGACAGCATCAGGTACTGTGATCTATAGAGTGATTCAGCATTTGAAAGAGAAAAATCTTTGGAACTGTTTGTGGTGGGATACAGTCAAAACATTACTATGGGCTTTTGAAAATGAAAAATCTGATGCTTGTGAGATTCTTATCCAAGAGGGAGTACAACTAGAGATGTGCCTCCTTGATGAATTGTCAATAAGAGCCTCCACAAATGTTATTATTAAAGTGATTAAACATCTTATATACCAAAACCACTGGAATCCCCATTCTTATGCAGCCTCAATAGTATTAGAAAGAGCATGTTCTAATGCACAGCATGACATATGTGAATTTTTGATATTAGAGGGAGTGAAAGTTGAATTGAATTACCTGCCGGACATAGTAAAGAAAGCATCTACAAGCATTGTAACCAAAATAGCTGAACACTTGAAGAACAGAAATGAGTTATACAATGCATCTAAGACACTAAAATGGGCTTTTATTTTTGATAGAATGGATATTTGTAATCAATTATTGCAGGTAGGAATAGTAATAAAAATGTGTCAGTTCCTGAAAGTGGCAGAGAAAGCACCACTGAATGTTATTATGAAAGTGATAGAATACTTGAAAGGCACAGGAAGATGGAATCCACATTTGCAAACAGCAAATGATGCACTAAGGCAGGCCTTTGCTTGTGAGAAGAATAAGATTTGTAATCTGTTGATACAAGAGAGAATTGTACTAAAAATGAATGATTTCTATGAAGTAGTAAGGGAAGTGCCCATTAGACCTGTTCTGAAGGTAGTGCAACATTTGAAAGAGAACATGAGATGGAGGACTGATGTCTTAGCACTTGATGCTCTTGATTTGTTTAAAGACCATAGGGGATTAAGGATTTCTCAGATGTTGCAAAGAGAGGGTATTCCGTCACAAGCCTGGTATCATAAATATAAAAGAAAGATTCCAAAAGCCAGTAGAATGATGGAAAATATCTTATTTCTCACGAATGTCAAATTAATAAACTGTCAACATTTAGATGCAGGAGAAGTATATGAAATAAATCTACAAATACACTGCAGCTTGACACGGAAAGAAAAAGAGGTCTTGTTGATAATAGCAAGTCATCAGTCATTGCATTGTAAAAATGAAGGAAAATAGCAGCAAGGTGTGAAACAGAGGCCTAGGATCTATCACATAAAAGTGACATTCCATTGCCAATATCAGGACATAGTCACTTCATTCATTACATAAAAGAGTGATTACATGTATCTACAGCCAGGTGATATCTGGACTCTGACATAAAACAGAAAAAATAACTATCACATCTGATAGAGAAATGCATGTCCCAGCTGAAAGAGAAACTATCATGGCTGATAGTGATCTCCCAGCTGAACATGTTAATATTAATTTTGTGATATATTTTGTTTCTTAGAAATTGTTTTATTTCCAATCCAAATAGCTTTTGATTTAAAAACATTGGAGTTCAGACCTGATGCTAAAGCAAAGTTGTATAAATCTGTATGGTTGTCTTCAAAATATATATGCTAAAATAGGCTTTGACGTATGAGTCAGTCTATTAGGTATGACATATGGATCAGTAGAAAAAGACATTCAAATAAAAATGTCAGAGTTTGTAACATTTGTTTGGACTCTACACTGTATGTGACAGCAGTGATTCTGTGTAAGATGTACATAGGGGAGAGTACATCATATTTTAGGAAATTGCAAGCACTGGAAAGATTGTTGTCTAACATGCTTCCACTAGAGTTTTGGTACTGTTAACCATACCTCAGAATCCTCTTCAGGCTAAGTACTATGGTCCTTGCTGGGTTTAAAAGAAAGATTTAAATGATATCATTCATAGTCCTGGGAGGCAAAAACAAAAACAATTTTGCTATATAAATAGTTGCGCCTGTCCCACATTACAAGGATGTAAGTGATGGAATGAAATTGGACTGTTGTGACTTTGGTATAATCAATCTTTGGAATTCAGAAATTATGAACAATCTGGACCAGAAACTTTCATATCTACAGCCACAAGAAATGAGTGAAATAAAACAGTTATTACTTGAATAGGACCACTAGCTTCCAGATGTTTCAGCATAAACAAATACAATCTACTATGACGTTCAGATTGTAGATTCCACAACTGTCAAACAGCATACATACAAGTTGAACCCTCTCAAATATGAATTTATGAAAAAAGAACTTAAGTATTTGCTGGAAAGTGATGTCATAGAAACAAGTAAAAGTGACTGGAGTTCACAATGTATTCTTGTACTGAAACCAGATAATACGTTCTGCATGTGTACCAAACTATATAAACGTGAATAGTATGTCTCAAACAGATTCATTTCCAATGCCAAGAATCGTTGTTGTTGTTGTAAGGCTTAACACATCTTTTCAGCACAAGACAGGCTATACATGGTAGCCAGTATAAATGGTGGAGGAAGAACCCAGGAAAACCCCAGAAAGAACCACTGAGCCATGAGAAGCTACTGGCAAGCTTTCTCACATACCCACATTGGCCAAACCCGAGACTCGAACCCATTGGAACAGAGGTGAGATGGCAGTGATCAGTAACGGTGAGTGCTTTAGACCACTCAGGGCCCCGCCAAAAATTGATGACTGAATTGGTAAAATTGGAAATGCAAAATATGTCACCAAGTCTAACCTTTTGAAAATATTATGGCAAATTCCCATTACGGAAAGGGCAAAGGAAATTTTGGCATTCATGACTCCAGATGAATTTTTCAATATAAAGTGATGCCTTTTGGGATGAAAAGTTCGCCTTGTACTTTACAACACTTAATAAGCATGATTACATCTGGTCTAGATAAATGGGGTATCTACATTGATGATGTCATCATCTACAATGACACCTGGAAAGATGCACTTGAAGATGATCCCAAAATTTTTTGATAGACTCAGCGATGCAGATTTGACAATTTAAGTATAAGTTAGTTTTGCCGTGCTTGTGTTACTTTTGTAGGACATATTGTGGGACACAGACAAGTTAATCCTATAGAAGTTGAGGTGAAGGCTATCTCTGAATTCTCACTGCGTATCAGTAAATAGTAACTGATGTGAGTTTTGGGTACTGCTGGATAATATAGGAAATTTTTGCTCCAATTTTTTCTATCATTGCTGAACAATTTATTAGTAAGAAAACCAAGTTTCATTGGTCTGAAAAATGTCAGGAGGCTTTTGATAAGTAAAAGGCCATACTTCAGATTGCACCAGTTCTTTCAGCTCTGAATTTCAGTCAATCATTTAGAATCTCTGTTGATGCAAGTGATTGGGGTTAGTGCAGTATTGATTCAGGAAGACAAAAATGGTATAGATCATCAAGTGTGCTATTTTTCTTAGAAATTTAATAAGCACCAGAGAAATTATTCCATGATCAAGAAGGCTTTGATACTGGCTTTTCAACACTTTTAAATGTATGTTAGTTCATCTCTTTCTTCGATTATTGTATTTAGTGACAACAACCCCCTTGCTTTCACTGGCAAGATGAAAAACAAAACTCAGAGATTATTAAGGTGGAGTTTGATTTTGCAGAAATATAATATTTATATCAAACATGTCAAAGGAATAGATAATTTAATCGCAGATGCACGTTCATGTGTGTAGAAGTATTGTTTCTTGTATATTTTGTAACTTTCATAAGACTTCAATTTGTGTAATTTTTTATCACATGTATATTGGAGTAAAATTTAAAAGACAGCTTTAGTATATGAATCTTCCTTTTATGGGGGGAGGTGTTATGTATATTTAATTTGCATTGTTTGTTAGGTTTTTTTATTCATTATATGCTGTGGGTAATTGTATTTTGGACTTGACCTTGTCTAAAATCAAGTTCATCTTGTTCCTGACCAAAATCTTTATTTTGGTAAACAAATAATACATAGTTAATATTTTCTCAATGAGTGTGGTTTAAATATTAGGATCATTATCAATAGAAGTAAACATATTTATTAGGGTCTTGGTCATGCTTATTGGAGTTCCTACATCAAAATAGCTGGCCTGCATGATGTTTACCACATTCTATATTATAATTTTAGTAACAGAATCTTCTAGAATGGAAGTGTCCATTTAGTAATATTTTTTTTTTTAAATAGAACATACTAATTGAAACATAGGTCAAATAGAGTGCTTAATAATCTTGTTTATCTAGAAATTATTTTTAATTTTTGCTGTAAGATCATGAAGCATAATCAGTCTTATTGCTGTGTTCAGTATTTCTTTGGATTGGAACTGTATATTCTTATTATTCTCTGGAAATAAAAAGTGCTCAAAAATATTCTTGGACATAGATATTAACTTGAATTATTATAATGAATTCAGACAATGACATCTCGGATTACATTATTGTGATTCATTAAAAGACTTGTCACATCACTACATCACAGGCCACTACAGGCACATCAACACCTTCTGTACTGGATCATTTTTCGAACACCACTGGAGTTTATGAATTAGAACTTTATTAATTAGACCTGGTGATAAACACTTTGGATTATTTGGGATTTAATTCACATTACTGATAGTTATTTTGAAATTAATTTTTGAATTTGAATTGCTTGTTTTCTGTTTGTTTGGTTGCTTGCTTGTTGTTTTTGAAAATCTGTCTGCATCAAATCACTTCAAACTGCAAGCAACAAGGATCCTTACCTGCAATAGCAAAATGCGCCTGCAGACCAGGGTATATGTTACTTGTTCTACTGATTACTCCAAATAAACTGCACAGAACCAGATCTGACGTTATGCAACGGCAGATCTATGTCTGTGCAGTTTCGAGTTTGGCTCGACTTATAAGCGAGTATAGACCGATTTTGTTTCTCACAGTTTATATTGCTTCTATGTTGTAAGTCCGGTGTTATTAAAACTGAATCCATTAGAAAATGTTTTGACTTCGAAGCATCTCGGGCGTTTGAGACAGATTAAATGGGGTTTTTTTTTACGTCACGCCTAATATGCGTATGTATGTACATGAGTGTGCGATTGTGTGCGCTGTGCTCAAAAATAATGATAGAGGCAGAATATAGACTTTCTGTTAGTATTACCGAAAGATGCAAGGAAACATTAGACAAGGAAACAATTCACCCGTACATGAAAAGGTTCTTTATTAATGTGAAACGAAAGGACAAACAATAAATTAATGAAAGACATAGCACTTTTGACTTACTTAATCATCCTTTAGGTTACAAGTGGGGTTACAGATAATAGCATTTGCATTTCTTTCAGGATGAGTAAATAACTTGTATTCCTTTTCCGTATAAATCTTCATGAAAATATGTATGCCATCGTAAGCAACAAAATCAGATGAGACAATTGTACGTCCGTGCACATGGTGCAAAACTACCCGACGTTAGCTGAGGAAAATTACGTTCGTTAGTCAGGAGCTAAGAATTGAAATAGTCGTTACATCCTTATTATGACCTTTTGGAAGTTACGAAGTATCATACGCTTATATTCTTTTATTTTAATTAATTGGACTAGGCTATTTGAACTATGCCTCATGGGGCCTTTACTTTAAAAACAGGAAACCTTATCTATAGCTTGTACAAGTACAAATTTTGCGCTAGAATTAAAATAAAATCGTATGGGGTATAGCGAGCTCGTTGTCAAAACTTGCTACGAAGTGTGCTCGATTTCCCTTCTGGTTTCTTTCGTTTTTTATGTCAATTTGTGACATAAAAAACATGCTTCCTGATTCGTTCTTAATGTACATTCAGAATTTTCCAACTGCTTCAATATGATCCTTTCGTTTCTAGAAATGATCTATTTTACAATCAAATTATGCAAGATCGTATTACACATGCTTGGCTAGCAAATTGTGCAATTTTCATTGAAACAAACTTCCTCAAAATCTACCAAAGCAAAATATTAACAGAAGCAGGTTTGCAAATAAGCAAAAGAATAAGTAGACAAGAAACAACAATATTTACATGTAATATGAGACAATAAAATAAAATGACAAAATTCAAGATGAATCAACAATGCACACAAAGCAACACGAGTCATTTGCGTACATCTAGACCCTTCAAATGTTATCAGCAAAACCTTTGATGTCCATTAGGTTCTTCCCTAAATGCATACCAAATCAGTTCAACTAAGATTTTAGCAAATCATGGATGACAAACATATTTAGAGCCCTGCATTAATATGAGGTCGATGAATAACGCGATGACAAGTTGTGCCGTCCTATACATTGCGTTCTTGTTTTAAAGAAGCAACAAAATTGCACAAAATAACGAAAACCATTTGAAGACAAAACGTTTAAATAGATCATCATTTCATTTGTTTCTGTTTTATGACTTTATGGTTATAGTTTTAATTACCACTTTTTAGAAATAATTCCGTATCCTATTTATAAAAAACTGATAATTAGTGAGGAATGAAAACATAAGAAATTAATTTAATTTCAAACGAAGCTCAATTCATATGAATATTATTGAAGCAGTACACAGCAAAAATACGTGCTGAACATATCATAACTGAATTGGCTACGTTGACGTTAGGGACGACACACTAATCATTTCCTTTAGGTGAACGTTGTCGCTGAGTGTGCGCTTTTAATATGGGTCAACAACATTTGAAGAGTATGACATTCTGTTCTACTGAAGGAAACTTAAACTGAAAATGTGAATAAAAATGCTTGGATTTGTTTCTCCTCCATTTCAAATATTCATAATTCTTAACAAAGCATGTTCATAACTAGACAAAACTTCACATAATTCAGCTATGTTTTGGTCAATTGATGGTGAAGTTACTATCGTAATTTGTCTCACTGTTACACAATGCTTCGTTCAAAGTTGCATTTGCATCTGAGTTTCGTGCTTTCGCTCAATAATAATCCATGTTAATTATATATTTCGCAAGGTTTTCCAATAAATTCCCTCATTGATTTACACAAATAAGCCAACATTTATATTTAGTCTCGCCTTCTCCTGCATTTTTTTGGGACATGGATCGGAAAGAAATGTACTTCCTTATTATCAACTTTCATATTTGTTTCGGTTTCACCCTCTTATATTCAAAAATTGTTTGAACACGTCGTTTCTAAAACAAGTATTGAAAAGAACGGATTTATTATAGTACATCCCGATACAGAAGATTATTTAACTATTTCCATCCTTCCATTTGCGTCTTATCGTTTTATAGATTCGGTTGTCTGCAAACATAACACATATTAAGTAATTTTTAAAAATCATTATTAAAAGCAACATTGAAAACAATTTTACAATTTTCTTCAACTTAACTCTTTTTGAATCTTAATGTATATTTCTTTTACCAATGATATCGCTGTAACACTTCGTTTGCCATCAGAATTTAGGTCAATAAAGTTTCTTCTTCACTTTTAACCAAATAAGAGGTGAATTCCTGTAGGAAAAACAATCACCATGCAATGCGTTTTCTACAAGAAAATGGTGCTCTTAAGAGATGTTCGTCGTGCCATGGATACACTGTTAGACGGGCCTTTATACTTTGAAAAAAGTACGCGCAAAAACTAATGAAATCAGCGAACTGAAAATGTGAATAGCTACTTTAGAAATTGTAGCTTGTCCGCCTTGTGTAAGGCTGATCGTAGAATGATTCATATCCATGATTCGTAAAGCTTGTCGTGCTGGAGGACCTCTCCGTGCGACTGCTTCTGTTGCTGTATGTGCTAGGGATTGAATTACTGGCAGAAAGCGTACGTGAAGCCTTTTCATCTTCCTTGCCTTTACAGCAGACTATGTACCACTGTTCTCTGACCTTCTTCTTTCGGACGACAAAAAGGATGAATATGAAGAACCCTTGCAAAGAATTTAGTATCGTGAAAATATATTGGAATACTAAGCGAGCATCTGCTATGGCGAGGTATCCAAACATCCATGTCAAACCTGAAAAGAAGATAAAATGTGAAATATATTGAAATACCAAGCGAGCATCAGTTATGGCATAATATACAAACGTTTATGTCCATCCCAAAATTTAAGGAGTATATATATATATATATATATATATATATATATATATATATATATATATATATATATATTGTGTGTGTGTGTGTGTGTGTGTGTGTGTGCGTGTGTGTGTGTGTGTGTGTGTGTGTGTGTGTTATTTTCCCCAAACTATATGTATGCAATATTTTTGCCAGCAAAGAAAGGTAAGTCGAAGAGCACCAAATCAAACCTCGGAACAGAATTGACCCAACAATTTATAGATACAGTGAAAATTAATCACAATATAAGATAATGGCAAGGCTTCTTGAAAACTTGACATTCCTTAAATTATGAACTCCAATCATTTTGTCCCAAATTTTGAAATGAGAAGCGACGAATAGGCAAAAAGTGCAATAAATTGCAAGTAGAAACTCATTACTAATTTAGACAAATGGAGAAGACTGAAAATTAGTTTGGTCTCCTGAAAATGATTATTTTGCATTTCATAAAGATTGAAACTGAAATATCTGATTCTATTATTGTTTTAAAAACGCTCTCAGAAATATGCATAAGAACTGTTTACAACTCTCTGAAATTTAACCCGTTTGGCAAAAATCCAATAATCACATCATGCAAACGCTCACACCAGACTACAGTAGGTGAGTCCCACTTTTGCCAAGACAATATAACACGTCTGGTTTATTGAAATTGTGCAACTGCTAATTCCTTTATTTCTTATTTTAAGATAGCCAAAACTTGACGTACCCAATAGAATGAAACTTGCTACGGCGGCCTGAAGGTTTGTGACAGCCATTTTCTGTTTGGACTGGTTAGACCTGAGTCCTGCTTTCCTTCTGGATATGCTGATTATGGTTATGCAGAAAATAACCACGTTAACTACTATGATGAGGCTTATTGGAATGGAGAAACCATAATAAAACGCCGGGAGTGACATCCAGCAACTGAAAAAAAAACAACAACAAAGAAACCGATTGTATTTTAAGAACTAACTTTGAGTGTATTTTACAGGGAGACGAACTCAAATGACGGTGATAAGAAGCAAATGACTTACTGTGGTCCATTAGACAAATACATTCTATTTAAGGTATACTAACTTTTCGTCTAATTATAAGCGTTCTACCAATTCTTGGAAAAATTGTCCCCAAGTGATTTATTTCTTACATGGAATTTAATAATTTGTATGATGATGTTTGCAAATTTACAAAATACGTTTTCTGCATTACACAAAATAGTTATAACAGTGTGTATGTGAACCATTTAACATTCCTGTTACTATATATCATTTGATTTGTTTCTTGCTTGTGCTTTTTTGTTCCTGTTTAATTTTGTTATTGTTATTGTAGTTGTTGTTATTTGGGCAAGATAAATCTTGAAAGAAAAAGTTTACAAATATATTTGTGACCGGTAACAGGCAACCTCCCAATTGAATGACAAGGACCTCCAAATAATTCTTTTGGTGAACATTCGCATAAACTGTGCTCTAAATACATCGGTATTGTACAGTAATGAAACGTTTGTCCCTTGTTAGAAACAAAGCAAGTATAATAAATAAATAAATAATCATCATGCTCTGTCATCACCATTTAACAAAATTCAAAACATAGCAACTTTCCTTTTGGTAAAAAGAATATGTTCAATTAATATATTGCATTTTGGAAACATCCCACCACCAGTTATATAATAGATAACTAGAACTATTCCGGGCTTAAAATGGATGCTAAAATTAGAAACAAAAACGTTTAAAATTATATACATTGATGCGTTTTGCATTGCCATGTCTTACAATACGAAATTTTGTGCGAATGGTGACAAGCTTGATAATCACTTTCTTCGCTAATTTCCTGTATTTTCCGTTACTTGTTTCAAGTACGATACCATCACCAGAAAACGCTCCCTCGCCGTTATATAAAAGTTTCTGTAGGATTCCAGACATCAGCCACAAGTATCATACACCAAGCATTATACAACAATTACATGGTTAAGTATTAAAGTAAAATAAACAGTATACATACTAATCGGGTCCTCCTCTGTACAATGTGTAATCAATACACAGTATGGAAATCACAGGGATCAGGGGAAGACCTGTTTTACACAACACAACAAGAAAAGCGTAAGTACCAACACATTACAATTTGCACAGACAATAACATCGTTTCAGCCTATGTCGACGACTGGGAAAATGTAACTTTTAAATCGTATTGTAGTATTATATATCTATAATTGCTTAAGCAGAGACGATTCAACAATGGCTGTGCTTGTTTTCCAACACTGGATGCTGTTTGTCGGCTTATTAGGTGCACGTCTTCCAACACTGGATATTGAGTGTCAGCTTATTAAGTACATGTCTACCAACACTGGATATTGTGTGTCAGTTTAATAAGTACATGTCTTACATCACTGGATACTGTGTGTCAGTTTATTAGGTACATGTCTTCCAACACAAAATACTATGGGTCAGCTTATTAAGTACATGTCTTCCAACACTGGATATTGTGTGTCAGTTTATTAAGTACATGTCTTCCAGCACTGGATACTGCGTGTCAGTTTATTAAGTACATGTCTTCCAACACAAAATACGGTGTGTCAGTTTATTAGTTACATGTCTTCAACACTGGACACTGTATGTTAGTTTATTAGGTACGTGTTTTCCAACACAAAATACTGTGTGTCAGCTTATTAAGAACACGTCTTCCAGCACTGGATATTGTGTTTCAGCTTATTATGTACATGTCTTCCAACACTGGATACTGTGTGTTAGTTTATTAGGTACATGTCTTCCAGCACTGGATATTGTGTGTCAGTTTATTAAGAACACGTCTTCCAGCACTGGATGATGTGTGTCGGCTTATTAGGTACATGTTTTCCAACATTGGATATTGTGTTTCAGTTTATTAAGTATGTGTCTTCCAACACTGGATATTGTGTGTGGGTGTAAAGAACAGTTTTATATAGTTTACAATCAGCAGGATACAATTATATCTTCAATTGCCAAGAGATACAATATTTACGTAGATAAACCAATATATTTTCTTAATATTCAGAATAGTTTTTATATAAAAAAGTGACTTACCCCACGCAGGTAGCACTGTTTTCAAGGTGAAACGTGTAATATACGTTCCCAACACCTTGACAAATGTCAAATATTGCAGGATTGCCGACATAAGCATCCACATGAATGAGACAAGTATCAGGTAATGGAGAAAAACAGCCACTACAAGACAGCCATAATAATTATGCGTCTGTTTGACTCCAGTCAAAAATACCAACATGGCGAGCAAAAGCGCAAGGGCAAGATTAAATAATGTTTGCTGAGCTCGTCCCTTCCTCAGTTTCCTGAAATATTTGAATCAATAAAAAAAGCTTTGTTAAGAATATATTAGGAATAATTCAGAATTAGGACTATTTCAGAAGATATACATTTATCTATCTTATGGTTCTTCCAGGCCTGACATTATTTGGAAACTCTCGTGTTATTTTAAATGTGAAATCGCAAGTGTATTTTGCTTGATAAATGCCTAGTGATACCAGTTGCACATCATGTCATAACCCTTTCTTCTTTTTCACAAATTCTCCGTATTGATTACTTATATTAAAACAATGATGAAAGGGAACATATGATATTAATTCATTTTGCCTGATTAACATAGCTGTCGTAATTTCAAGATGGCTTTCTCAAACAGTTAAGCATTACGAAATGTTTCACCTTACAATACAAATGCGCAATATTTTCCAAGTAGGAAGATCCAATATAACCGAGTTACATATGTATTATAAGTTAAAGATCTTCATATGTATATCCTAGAATAATTTGCGTTTAGTTACACACTCTCAACTTCTCCAATGTGTATACCGCATTCACGGATCTATGACAACAATTCACATATGTGCCAAGAAATTATATAGTATCGTTTTGGCTCTACGCTCAATCATTTAAACGGGAAAACATAATAATAGGAATACACACTCTGAATTTTTTCTGTTCTGATGCAAGCAATCTGAAATGCTATCTTTTCGGATATGAACATTCTGAATTTAAATAGAATACAGCAAACAAAATTGAATGGGCTTCAGCTCAGTTCGTCAGATAACGTATCACCTATGCTCCATTATACAGAGTTGCGGATGCCGAATGAAAACAAAAAACAACCCTTTTCATAAGTGATTTGGCATACCTTTCACTTCATTTCTTTTACACCGTTAAATGATGGAACATAAGCTACTTTATTTTTAACCCTTTAACACTATGTAAAGAAATATGAATTAGATATCTACATACACGATGCTTAGGAAGCGTATTTGAGCACTAATATTTGTTTATTTTTAAACGGTGGTTCGCTTAAATGTTTACGCTTTACTGTGTAACTTACCTGAAGAAAACATATGATATAATGGTGAGAGACAGTCCAAGAATTGAGAAGCTCAGCCCGATGACAGAAATAATACTCAATGACAGTTCATGTTCGGTAGGGATCGGATCATGCTGTCCATAGAAATCCTGTAATATACATGTTTTGTATATCAGTCTTATTTTTTAATGCTTGAAATGTACGCCATCATGGATATGAGAGCTAGATGATAGTCGGAGAGTCTTGAGTATATTTTATTCTAAAATTAAACTAGTGCGTGAATAAGTATAATTGGATTTAGAGCCAAATTTGTATCAAGACTGTATCTTTATATGTATACGACTATTTTTAAAAAGTTATAGTTTCGGTTGCACTGGAATATACTTTAGAGAATTAATTTCGCTTGATTGGTTCCTTCAATCCGTCAAGATTTAAATTAGTTACTAAGTTCCTGTTGCGATTTTCACATTATCGTTGTAACTTCGGAGAATATTCACAACTTAATTCTTTGTTTATAAAACAATAGTCCCTAAAAAGGACTGGTGTTCTACTGAGCGCAAATAATTTCCAGGAATTCAATCAAGATTATATCTTCCTTTGACTGATGGGTGTTGAAGAAATATCTAATAAACTGCAATAACAAGATGTTTATATTAGCTGCTGTGGTGGCCATACTGTATGTCAGATTGGATACATTTTCATAAAGGACCAAGTAGACATCATTAAAAGTCTTTTGGTGAAAACTCCATGTCGATATGACAGTCCATTTAGAGGTAATAGTGACAGCAAGATGTTCAAGACAGGCGCGTGACAGAAATATTGGATATATAATTGGCACCATTTTCATTGAGAACCAACTAATTAGCATAGGAAGTTTATTGGTAATACCGTATGTTAATACAGTCATCCGTTTGGGAGGCATAAAGATGACAGTAGTTTCAAGATGGCCACCATGACGATCATATTGAGGATTGGTCATTTTCATTTAGAACAACTAGACACCATAAGTGCTCTTCTGATAAAAGTCCCATGTCAAAATGACTTTCCATGTTAAGAAAAGTAGTGTTAACAAGGTTTTCAAGATCGATATCATGGTGTCCATATTGGATGCGAGATTACCACCGTTTTAACTGAGGACCAACAAAACATCATAAGAAGTATTTTAGTAAAAATGCCATGCTTATATGACATTCAGAAGAAGAAATATTGATAACAAGATTTTCAAGATGGCTGTCATGGCTGCCATATTAGGCATCCTATTGCCAATGTTTTATTTAGGACCTTCTAGACATTGTAAATCTTCTGGTGAAAACCCCATGTCAATGTGATTTTCATTCAGGAGGAGTAGTGATAACACGATTTTCAAGATGACTCCCGTGGCGGCAATATTGAATTTCAGATCGGCATCTTTTACATTTGGGATCAATTAGACTTCATAATAATGTTGATATGACCATCCATTCGGGAGGATTAGCAATAATAAGTTTTTTAAGCTGACCGCTATGGCATCCATATCCATGTAGACACCATATGAATTTTTGTAATGAAAACCCCATATTGATACGACAATCCGTTCAGGAGAAGTACCGATAACGGGACTTTCACGTTGGCCCCTCAGGAGGCCATATTGGATGTCTGAGTGTATCACTTTCATTTAGGACTTACTAGACCATGAGATGAATGTGTGTCATATTTCATGGCAATTCTCCAAGTAGCTTAGGAGGAGTAGTGATGTCACACTTGTGCTAAAGGACAGACGGACGACAGAAGAAAGATCGCTTCATAATCTACTCTAGTCTATAACCAGTAGAGTGAACATAAAAATATAAAGTAAGTTGATAAATTATCTGATAGAATATGCTGCTATGCAGTGCAATCTTTTGCCATTACTCTCCTAAATACCCCACTTGTAACAATGGCGGGTTTGCACAAGTGAAACTAGGAACAATGTTTTGGCAGTTAATGTTTAATCAATTACATAGCAAAATTGGACACCACGGCTGTCTATCACAACATTTACTACCATAACGAACGAAGAAAACGTTTTTAACCTGTTCAGGTATGATAATAGGGTAAGAACTGATAATGAAGAAAGCGCCACTTACCAGCAATACAGCAAAATTTGTCAAGTGGTCACACATGCAGATATCTCGTCCTTGGACCCGTCCTTCATAATGACACCCAGCCGTTGACCAACCTCCTTTGCCGTCGTTCTTATTGAAGTCCCAGAATACACATTTTCGAGTATCATCAATATTCTGTTTTCAACATAAATACTTTTATAATAGCTTGTATTAATGCTTCTTTAAACATATTTAGGTAGATAAGTTTAAGAACAACATATGCCTCAATATTTTTCCACTTGATGATAATGGAATTATGTATTAATTTCGAAAATCCGACAATGTTAAGTGAAAGTGGTCCAGCATTTAAACGCAATGTTGTATAGTTTTGAATTCCCATAGAGATACGAAGCCTTCTGAAAATGAGTCAAGAAGCAGACAGATATTGAAAAATTTTCAATTTACAAATATATGTTATATATGTGACCAGCAAACCACCATGACACCTGAACATTTTTTTTTATATTAAGCAGTCAAAGGACTGCCACTTACTGTTTTCGAAAACTCACTATTTTGTGTGTGTATATATATATATATATATATATATAATATATATATATATATATATATATATATATATATATATATATATATATATACACCAGATTTGCTTCAGTTTCATTCACGGATTGATTGATTGAGTTTATTCTGATTGCAAAAATAAACATGAAGTATTGATTAAAGAAATAATCTTCTGCTATACTTCTGTGCCAAGAGACTTAAAAAGATTGTATAAAATTTCGAAGAATAAATTTCGTTTGATTTTCTGAACAATGGCTTCCCTCATACCTTAAGTGGTTTGAAGACGGTCTTGACTTTTTCGTTTAAGTTCGTCCACGTCTGCCCCGCAATGCTAGCAGAGATGATGTAACTGTCCAAAAGAGCGATATGCTTCTCGTTGAAGGCTGCAATATCTCTGTCCTGTGCTGTTGCTGCAGCCTCGAACAGTTTGTTCTTTCGAAATACCATCATGTATAATCGGTTAGATAAGCGCTTGCCATCTGCAAGAAAGTTCGATTCTGTATGTGACATATTTTAAGTTTATGTTCAAATTTATAATCACTACAGGGTAAGGAAACACGTGCACAAACTACATAACTTAAAAGTTTTTTTCAACCAGATCAAGCGATATTTTGTTTTCCTTTCCAGCAGATCCTTACAGTACGTTTTTTGTATATCTTAAAGAATGAGGCTTATTATAGTTGTTTTCTAAATTAGTTATTTTGTGGAAAAGGAATCTAATATAGTTGAAAATATAATAGAGTTAGGGAGAGATAATGTGCATCAGTACCCATTCTGTTATAAGATTTTAATCCATCAGCATCATAATAATCCTATATTTTTTCTCGAGTACTTTTGATGTCACATTCATTATATTACTCAATTAAGCCCTCAAGCGTTAATGCAGGTTTTGATATGTTCTTAAATCAATATCCTCCTTGCAGTTTCTTATATTTGGAAATCAAGCTTTAATAAACAACTTGTGCATATATTGTCTTGCAAATTTGCATTTTTTTATAGCGGTTGTAAAATAAGTATACTAATACGGTTATATTATGTAAATGCATTTTACATGATTGATATGTGAAACAAATGTATCGTGTTCTGTCAAAAAACTAGGACTACCTTTAGATCTTTTCATAAATATTTCCTTGGGAAGTTCTATAGCAGCATCTACATTGGCTTCAAAGATCTCTGATTCATTGTAGATAGTAGAAATTCTCTCATTTTTGAATGGGACATCGTTTAACTGGTCAACGGTTTGGCATGCCAGACCAATTATTGGGCTATCCTCGGGTACCAGGTTCCAGATATCCACTGCAACGTTGTCAGTGACCATTCGTATATTTTTTTCCTTGCCCATGTCAACTTTCTCTGCGTATCGTTCCAAGCTCTTAATAATTCTTATCCAAGAAGAAAACAAAGGGAAACAAAATGCAAAATAAAGATAATAATAACATTTTGGGTAGAGAAATTTAATTTTCCTGAATGATTTTTTTTTTTCAAGCAGCTCAAGATTCCAGTATCCATTTCCAGCGTCTTCGAATATCTGTGCAAATTCTTACATTTCTACTGATAAAACAGTATGTATAATTTGGTAACGGCATCTAATCATGGTGCGGTTTGTTTAAATATGATAAATCTTCATGGATTATGCGAATTATACACAGCATACGTAGTGATATCAATAATAAGTAAAATGACATGGTTTCAGTTAGATATTTATCTTGACGAACATGTTGAAACG
The DNA here is from genome assembly GCA_016617855.1 of Megalonaias nervosa. NCBI lineage: Eukaryota > Metazoa > Mollusca > Bivalvia > Unionida > Unionidae > Megalonaias > Megalonaias nervosa. The sequence goes on along the minus strand of JAECUM010014885.1, from coordinate 1,198 downwards.
TTTGTTGAAATATTTTGAATGATCATTGTATTCGGATGCATAGATGGCGTCATCAAGACATTGAAATAACTACTGTGGCAAAAGAGAACTTATTAAACCAGCTTAAGCAGAGAGAAATTAAGAATAAATAATTATTTACCTATTAGATGCCTTTGATTTCACATTAGCTATTATTTCGGCTTCTTCGAAACTATTTTCCATTAATTTATCCATAGTTTTCAGCACGCTTTCGCCAGCCTGAAATTATCGATCAAATATATGAGATCCAAACGAAGCAAACAAGTAAATCACGGAATATATTGTGGAGGTTGAATTGATATCGGTCAAACTTTCCAGGACTTTCGAACCCAAAGTATTAGAGTGTGATACTCTTTTTTCTAAATTTGAAACAAAACAAAAAGGCTTAATGCACTGTAAATTGCAGACAAAACCTTCGCAAACTAGCCCAGGTGCAAAAAATAAATAAAAGTGACTGGATTTCGCATTGCATATTTCAACATATTACATCATTACATCATTACATCATCTCCGACAAACGAAATATGCTTTGTTAAACACCTTTAAATGTAATCATTAATCGGTCATTGATTAAGCAAAATTTTTTGTGGCAATAATTCGTAACGGATAACAAAATTATTAAATGCAAAGACTGAATAAAGATACCGTAACAACTGTAGCTGGTAAAATATATGAATGATCTATATTGCTTAACAATTCATAAGACGGCAAAAGATTATGTAATGCAAAGCCATCTTATGGTACAGTGTACCCGCAGATGCAAAATACATACCGGTACGAAAATAAGCTCTATGCGCATTAAGAGTAGGTATTAACAATATGTGGCGTCGTGCATCACTCCGACGTTTATTGTTTTCCACAATAGTTGCAGTTAAACTATTAAAAATAATGGTAAGTTATTGTTCAGTAAATTGGTAGTGCATAGATAAAATATGGATTACCTTCTTTGTGACTACATCGAGTTCAGTTGCTTTTTCCAGCACATCTGCTATGTGGTCAATATCGATAGGTGCAAACTGTTTGGCTTTCTCAGCTATATCGGCTATTTCCTTCATTACTTCCTCTACGTTGCTATTGCTGACAATTATCTGTTTGCAGAAAGAAAAACAAATATATATATATATATATATATATATATATATATATATATATATATATATATATATATATATATATATAT
>JAECUM010014884.1:0-20774 GCA_016617855.1 Megalonaias nervosa | reverse complement strand
TTTTGCCTATAAAGGGATGATATAAAAACTATAGGAGAATAAGGAGGGGATCAGTCTGCATTTTTAGGAAAAGAAATGAACTTAAATTGCGTAAGGTCAGTCAATTGCACTAAATCTAGGGTTGGCAAGATGTAGATTTGTAACATATTGAAGAGACAAATCTGCCTCATACGGCATTGGTATTGCAACACATTGCTGAACGTGTTTATTTAGCGATGCTGAATACACTTCTAGTGAGAAAACTGAATATAAGGCGGCAAAAACAAAATACAGCATTACAAATTCTAAACCTCACTTGCTTCCATGCAGCATGAATGTCAATGTCGGAAATATTTTATACAATTAATAGATTGCAAAAGTAGGAAACTCCTGAACTTAAGTGTGTACTTCTTCTCTCCGTCCTTAATGATATGTTTGTGTATGTAAGTACTGCTGATCTTCTATCTGCTTTCAGTTTATGTATGATACCCTATAAACATATTGCTCTTGAGTATTAATTCTCTCCCTTTCCTCCGCTACGGCTGCCTAGTGGTTAGAGCGTCCGCCTCGGATGAGGGAGGTCGTGGGTTCAATCCCAGGCAGAGTCATACCAAAGACTTATAAAAATGGTACTAACAGCTGCCTCGCTTGGCTCTCAGCATTAAGAAGTTAATGTTAGGACTGGTAGGCCTGGTGTCAGGATAAAGTGACTGGGTGGGACATCATGTTACATGTCTGCGGCATGATGCCCCAGCGCTAGACATCAAAATAAACTGCCACACTGCAGACATCATAGCGATATGACTGAAAAATTGTTAAAGCTACGTTAAAAACAAAATCCAAATCAAAATCACACTCTCTCCCTTTTCTTTTCTTCACTGCATATGTAATAGCATACAAGTATCTTTGTGTGTATGTTCTGGATATTTCTACCTTTTCTTTGCACTTCAGAAGAGTAACCAACAGTCTGTCAATGTTATTTTGAATCAAGGTTGCCAGCATCACATTTTGCTTCCATTGTAAAGGGACATTACGATGGAACCTTCATTCTATCTATGGTATGGCATGTATGTCTAGAAAGTGTAATTTACCTTTTGAATACTTGGTACATATGCAACCGTGTGTTTTATTGTCATGATTGATTCCAAAGAGAATTTTGTTTTGTCTTCTAAAATACATTTATTGTACAAACAGTATATGTTATGGTTAATAAAACCCAACATATTCATAAATGATATTGGCAGATGAATTTTAGTATTCGTATATTTCTGGTTTCTTTGCCACTGCAATACTTGTTATGTACCTGTCTTTTTAATAGTCAGCCGAGGCATTATATATAAATATAAAAGCTATCCAGTCTTTAACTTGTTACTTTCTCTCATGTCAGACTGATCAACACTAAAGCACTTACCTTTTTAAATTGTCTTGATATTCATTGATTGCATTTTGATAGGCACATCTTGCATCTTTTCATCGCGTTCCATCTTCTCTATCACCACTAACAGCAATACGTTGACTAAGTAGATTTGTTCTTGTAAAGTACATGCTGCAAAATATCATACTACAGTCATTGTTTGAAACAAATTTTTATTCAGCTGATATTATATCGTTCATTAGGACGATCCGCAATGCAGTAAACACTTTTAGAAGTTATCAAAACATTTATTGAAACATTCAAAACCTCAAGAAAACAAATTCCTGGTATGAAATTATATATAATGATTTTGATAGATCACTCCAAAATCTGTCATTAGTTTATCCCAAATCAATTCTTTAAGTGATGGATCTACAGCACAATATAGTTAATTGTTCAGAAATGGTAATATACATTCTTTGCTTTTTGGAAAATATTTCCATCAGAAGGTCTATTTTAAATTTTATAGATTCTGAAACTGACAGCAGTATATTAGTAACGCAAAAATGTATATTGTTTTGAATTTGCCTTATATATATATATATATATATATATATATATATATATATATATATATATATATTTTACTGGATATATTACTGGCATAAATATATCTAGAATCAAAACATCTATAAGATCACCTGCAGGAAGCAATTCAGATATTCGATCCAAAACTAAATTAACGCCAAAGTAATATGTTTAATATATCCAGGTTAGTCATAAAGCTTATCATTATTTTCGGTTTTGAATTCACCAGTTCTTACTATAAATCTTGCGACAATATAATTTATTCTTTTAACACGTTTTTCATTATCATTGATTTTTTCGTTCATTTGTTTCAACATTTCTGGATTCAAAGTTTTGAAACAACGGATGAAGCGATCGCAATTAATGCAGCAGATAAGGCCAGTTTTACTTACTTGATTGGGTGAAAAATCAACACCCAATAAAAATTCTTATTAGATTTTCTTAGCTCGTGATTTGTAACTCAGCGCTATTGAGTCCTAATTGTCTACCACGTAATACTTTCCTAATATCTTATTTGTTTCTGGGTGATGTTATTGTTCAAGATTCGAATAACTGTTTGTCTCAGCATTATTTGTTTCAGTGTTAATTTATTTAATTTTTTTTATATTTTCAGGAGAGTTTGGAAGGCGATCACTTGATCCCTAAAGATATTTCCAAAGGTATAGTGCCTGGAAGTTTATTTTTGTAGATATCATCTTTGTTGTTAGTTCAGTGAACCTTGTGGATATCTCATAAATGGACAGCACAAGATGTTTCTGAAATTATATAATTAGTCTGGCTTTTTATTTGTGATTAAGTTAGTGCAGCTCTTGCTGCTGGTTCAGTCCTTAGAAAAGAAGTGAAAATGGATTAATATCTTGATGCAACACATATTGTATAAAAACTACATCCAATTGACATTGCAACAAAATATGATTATTAACATCATTGGCTTGAAAGATTTGAGTTAACAAGTTAAACAGCATTATGCTCGCAATACCATCGAATCGGCTGCACTAGAAAAAGCTTTAAAGTATAATGAAAAATAACTAAAGGCTATTGCAATAAAATGTAACATAAACAGAAGTAAATATTTTCCCGAAAAGCAGGTACTACCTGATAAATAAATGAACAATTTTCCGAAAGCCTCGGGTAATCATATATACGCTACTTGGAGCCATTTGCATGATCTCCAGTGCTTGGCTGTATCAATTACAAATTTGGTAAGAGGAATTGCTGATTCTCGACGAACAACATCATTACCAGAAACAGGAATAAAACAACCAGATTTTGTTGACAAAATTGTTCCTAATGACATTGAAAGGATATGAGCTTTTTTGTGCTGACAGAGGTAGTTTCTGTCTCATATGGAATCTGTACACGTTGAGTTTATTCCTACATGTAAAATTATAAATTATCTGTATGTAATATTTTTAAGTCGAAATTTCCGAATGTATCTTTTGTTGAAACTAAACTAAAACAAACGACCATATCCTTATTTTGTAATGTGTAAACATGTCCATTGTCCTTTCATTAGGTGTGCAGGCATGCATTTATGTGATTAACTTCTTGTCTGAACACAGTAAGCAAATCTGAAGAACAGGGTAGTGAAATTGACTTTGCCTAGGTATAAGTACACTTGCACTGTATCGGATCACTGGCGACAAGGATGGAGCTGAGCTGAAAGCTTGGTCCAAGAACCTCCTATATTATTCCAAACTTAAGCCAATAAAAGCAGTTTCATTATTTAGTAAATTTCAGCAGCAATTAGTGCAAAATAACGAAAGTGCTTAAGGAGCACCTCGTCTCAAGGGATGATGTTCCTACAGTGAAGGTCTGCTAGTTCTATCCGATAATTTGGGCATACAAATAGCATCGTTGGTGCTCGTTGTCTTTGCCACAGTGGCAAATTCTTTCCAAAAATCAACATTGATATTTATGATTGTAGAATTAAAGTTTCAAAAATAGATTACGAACCTACCTCTGACTGTCATAAACGTTTTACTGACACTTTTAATAAAAATGCACATAAGAAACTAATGTTATAGCAAGTGCAAGAAGCAACATCTTCAGTATCTGTGCCATATAGTCACTGTTGTTCTGACAAACCCTAATACAGACGTGTTCTGCCAGGAAAGAAGAAACATTCCAGCATTTCTTATCACAACCTACAAATAATTTCGGTCCATGCTTGTATTGCTTCTTTGCCTTTTGGTTATATTTCTGTTTTCTGAACTGTATGATTTGAAGGAGAAGCATGATGAGGTGGAACAGGGATAACAGTAGCAACACTATTGCAGTATTATTTATAGACAGAGCAACTGTTGATATTGTGATGGCTGTCGCTGTAGTTATATTATATAGTGTTTTTCGCTTTTCTTTAATAATAGTCTCTTTGCGAGAGGTTTTCTTCTCTTCATTTACTTATATTTGTTTCCTGTTGATTTTGTAGCTATGTTCAGATGTTGAAATATTTAACTAGTTCTGACCTCATAAAATTATCTTTTTAGTTAATCTTGTAGTATATTTTGTACCGATTATTGCTATATTCCATACCTTTTCTTTCTGGCAAGTATTTTATGAGTTAATCATGTTTGGTGATTTGTATTTTGAAATTTTTATATTTGTAGACGGCAATTTTTCATATTCTGCATACCTTGCATTTATGCAAATATGACGGAAAATGGTTCAATCCATAAATGTTAACCAACGTCTGTGCTAGTTCATTTATGTTTATTAAATCAGCTTCACGATACCTATCATATCTTCAATCACAAGATGAATATCACGAGACTTTTGTTTCCTTTTCTGTGTTTTATACCCAATTAATTGATTACCTTCTGGATATACCGGACTTACTTATTGCAGTGCGAAAATAGTAAAAAATAAGTATATATTCATTTGTATGCCTTTGTGATCGAAATTATGTTTGATATTATTGATATTTTCTTCCCTTGCTAGGATTCGCTCAAACGGGCACTAATATTTACTGTCATTACCGTTTTGAATTCCTTATAATTGTCAATATGTTTTTTGTGTATTTGAAATTTATCTGCATCCATGTCATACATCATGCAAAGCAGCATTTATTTATAATCAACTTGTTTCAAGTAAAAGTCATTTAGCTATGATATTGAGGAATCTATAACTTTTAAATTTACATCTTCTTCAACAATTATTGTTGGCTGTGTACAAATTGCAAGCCTCAATAGCTTTTACAAAAGCTGCCGTTTGGCTGCATTAGAAGTCCAGGGTAAAATTTATCGTCTTCATAATGTTTCATTTCTTTTCTTTTCATTTATTTATTATTCTTTTTTGCTTGCTTTCCCGAACATTGTGCTGCTATTTATTACCCTAAAATAATTAAATCATTCATTTAGATTTGTTTCTATGGGGGTACGAATTGTGTCCAGCAAACGCCCATAAGCTTTAAGGTAATCGATTGATGAAGAACCTACTGACGTCTAACGCAATTTATTTAAAAGCAAATATATGCAGCTGTAAGATGGGATATTATTACAGCCTAGTAAACAGATCTGATTATGTTGTCTGTTTCGCTAGACATTTGCTGTGATGTAAAAGTTTGCATTTATTATCTGAACGATTAAATCATGGTTGGTATGGGACTGTATGTATGCAACTTGTTATCATGATATGTTTATCTCCCTATGAGGAAAGAACAATACCAAAGATACTATGAAGAAACAATTTTACTTTCTGGCCAAATGAACGATATGCCCCAGAAAGTCTTCGCCAATTTTCTATCAGATCGTGTGCAGCTTGAACTTGTATTTGTTTTATTTGCTTTGCTTTTCTATTGGCGATTTGTTAGGTCTACAAGTGTTCAGCTTTTGCTTTTTTTTAAATTCACGCAAACAAGTTCTCAGATGTCTTCAAAGTCGAACTCTACGTCGAACGCGTGGACTTTGTGACGCTATCTTTATAGATTTTTGCCCAACTTTAGACCGGTCTTGCTTGCTCTCTTCCAATTATTTCCCAAGACTAGTTAGAATGTTACTTTGAGGTGGCTGAGAATCTAAAAAATATAATTTATCAAATATATTTAATATTTAATATAACATGTTTCATGAAAACAATTTGAAGTGTAACTGCTTAAGAAAAAGATATGTAATATAAATTGCAAGACATGTTCTGCTTGTCTTCAAACAAATTTTCTACTTTTTACAAACATTCAAGTGTTGCAAACTTGTGAGGAGGCATGCTAAAAAAGATAACTGAACAATGTCAAATGGAAAAATGGCCTCTGTTTACTTATTCAAATCAGATCCGCAAAGAAAACCTTTCCATTCTAAAAATACTAGATGCACGATGACCAGAAAAACCAGAGCAAACTTATACTAGACGGTAGATAGTAGAGTGAAAGCTTTAAACTGTAATATCTAAAATATCTGAGACTTTATTGCTTAGTATAAATCTACTCTTGCAATTGAGACTATTGGTTTAATAAAAGAAATTACCCAGATACAAAGCTACCGGTTCGAAATTAATTAGGCTGTTGTACGAAATCTGATAGATACTAAGCACAACATGTTTAACTATATCGTTATCATTACTGCAAATTTTCTGTTCAACAATATTTACAATAGAAATTCGTTATTCGAAAATGAAAAATGGATTGTGATTTGACTTGTCTAATTTATGAGGATAGACTGAGTTAGCGTTACTTGTTTATATTTATCTTGGACAAATGCAGCAATCTTGAAGACGTAAACATGAACAACTAACCCAACTATGCTAGCTTCGATTGTTGGACATTTTGAAATATCCACGTTGGTGATTGATAAAAACCACACACAACTTGGTAATCAAAGATTCTAGAAATATAAACGTTTTCTGGCCGTCTTTTATAACAAGAAACTTAAAGACTTAAAAATGTGTCTGAAGAGAACGGTGGTAAGCCAGGCGCAATGTAATTATAATGTGTAGATGCTCTAAAATAGAAGATAAAGTCTCTTTTTCCGAAAAATACTGGTGTCGGCAACTTGCCATGCATAGACAATGTTACCTTTTTATTCATTATGTTGTTAGACATCTTGCAATTGTATCCCCAGATTATATTCATTTCCTGTTAATTTTCATTGTAATTATCTAAGAAATATATGTGCATTAAAATGTATTATCATGCGTCTCGTTGTCTTTTCTTCTTTCATTTGGTTAGTTTTCAGTGAATAAGGTTACATCTCAGTCATGCAGTCTGCTTAATTGGCCTGTTATTTAATCTTTCACGTCTCCATGATATCAAGGACTAGTCAAATGTGTCATATAACTTGAAGAATTCTACGCTTCATATTACTATAAAGGTTCTCAGGTTTGACATGAGTGCACACACAATCTTCGTCTAAACTTAACAATATTATTCTAACACTGTGTTTGCTTACTGTACTTGTTATAATAGAATTCATCAACCAAAAGGATGGCTGTCACGCATTGCTAATTGGGTCGGTTCACTTGATTTCCTTGTTTTTCAAATTAACCTGTCCAAAGTCACCAACAACATCTGTAATCCTTATAACTGTCAAATCGTATTTGCAGCCGTTTTCAAAATGTTTTCACCATTTCTTAAAAATATGTAATCTTAAACTAATAGAAAAGAGCGAAATCTAACACGTTTTGTACAATTCAACAAATAATGTTTTTCCTAGAATACAAATTGAAATTTGTTTCTAAAAATGTTGCGAATTAAATCCCAAATAGATTAAAAAGTTATATCACCAGTCCTAATGAATAAAGATCCAATTTATTCCAGTAGTTTCCGAATTATGATCTAGTGCTGAAGGTGTTGATATGACAGTAGTCTTGAATGTATTAATGTACCGTAACCTGAAGCGTGAGGATGAACTAGCAGTGTTCCAATTAATCTCAATAATATAGTCCAAGATGTCCTTGTCTGAGTCTGAGTTCACTGTAATTCCAAGTTATTGTTTCCATCCAAGAATATTATAGATGAGCACTTTGTTTTCCCATTGAATAATAATTTGAATAAATAAATACATCGAAATCAAATACTGAACAAATCAATAAATTGATTTCTGCTTCAGCTGTTATCGCAGGAATGAATACTTTCTCAGGTAAACCAAATTATAAAGCCCTCTACTTGAAGATTACTGCCTTGGTTTCATAAATTAAAAAAATACCCTAATTGTCTCTTAATCACTTCAATTACAGAGCTGCATTTAATTCCTGCTAGTGTCTCTTGGTGGAAACGAAGTGCTAAAATTTCAGGACACGATTCAATATATAGTGATAATGTAACCTCTGCAGCAAATTTGTATGGGCTCCCTGTAGCATGTTTTCTGTCTTACTTCCTTTGACTCAGACCAATCAACCCAATCCACTGGCATACTTGAGGGAATAAATCGAGATAACTCAAAAGGTCCATTAGCATATATAAAATAGGATTATTTGAGAGCATCAGCTTCGGGCTTTGAAACGCAACTCTTTTACCTTTATGATATTGAATTCAGTTACCAACATCATAAAATCAGCCCTTTGCGCAATGTAGCGACTTTGCATCCCCTCCCGTTACAGTTTGTATTTATGTATGCACATGTCCATTAGTTCCCTTATTCCTTCCTTTGGATATTTATAGACTGCTATGCATGAGTAGATGGGAGGGGGGAGGGGTTGTTTTGTTTTATTTTCTCATGAGTAGACTTACTAACCAGTCAAGCTGGTCATAACCTTTTACTCTAATGGTATGTACATCATACTATGGGAAAGACAAACCAGTTCAGATTTCATTGATCGATTGTGTGATTCACATTATGTTGCAAAAGGGGCCACGTCCGATTTCAGTAGCTATTAGCCCAGATGAGAAATGGTCGACCACTCTAAGAGGTGAACCTGAGAGGCATTCGAGGAACGAATATCAGTGTAAGGGGTGAGGAATATAACGGTATAGATATAAAAGGCCAACATCTGGCCACTATCTGGTCCAGTCCTTTCAGTTATGTGGTATATGTTGGACAGGCGAACTTGGTTCGATTCCCAGCTGCGAAAGTTTGTATTTGCATCCCGTTCCGGTAGAGTGTATGTTTATGTTTGCACATGTCTGTTACTTCCTGTCTTCTTTCTTACCTATATCTATAGATTTATGTTTCTTTCCTTGCGTGTTTTAAATTAATAGACAATGGCACATCTATTTCCGACCCTACAAGAGACCGAATGATTCAAGGTTAAAAAACAATAACAGGATCTCAAATAACTATTTTTATCATGATGTCAACGCATATTTGAGGTATGCAGTAGATTATCTGTTCTATTAATTGTGTTTCCATTACGTCTCTCAGTCATTTAAGCATGTATTGTCTTTCTGTACATACTGGCACTGCACCTGAATGTAATGGACGTTAGTATTACGTGGTCTTATACTACCTAATCATTGAAAGTATATAGTATGGTACGCCACAGATGTTAAATATTCTGTTCTGACGAGATGTTGGTGTGTTGCAAGGTTACCAGACTCCGGATGCAGACAGTTATCTGATCGATTTTGTCAATTTCATTTATATAGCTGTGATCATCCATATTGTTATGATGAAGTTTGGCAAGGACGTCCTTTCATTGTTTAAACGGTTTATGTAGAGAGTAATCACCTTATTTCATTGGCAGATTCGAAATTAGCTGGACGTAAACATTTTACATGTAGAGCCGGGAATATGTCTTTCTTATTTATTGTATTCTGCTACTTTACAGTCTATAATATCTCTGAAGGAAAAATCGTACAAGGCATAATTGGTCGAAACGTATCTTTTTCATGGAAGTTCAGCAATATAAGGAATGATGCTATCTTTATACTGCATAATGAGTCAAATCTCCACCAGGTATCACCGCCTAAAAACCCTTCTCTTCCACGTACATTGCAGGATCGGATGAGAGTTTCGGTAAGTTACAGTACGCCTGACAATATCATTGTGGATGTATACTTTTTGAACATCACTGAAAATGATGCTGGGAAGTACAGAGTTGTACGGCAATGGGAATCACAGGATTTGGACGAAAGTATTCTTCTAAAAACGATTGGTATGTAGTTACAAGTTATAAATTATATTTCTGTAAACCTGAGTCATAACCATTAAAGCAAACTTAAATGAAATGAGGTTTACATAAGGCAAAATGAAATTAATGTTAAACGTGACCGGTTATATTTTGCCTTGACCTAAACTGTCATTATGGATACAAAATTATTTTTGGGGAGTTCATAAGGGGATAGGGTATTATTTTAAATCATCATTCTAACGTACACGCGTTAGCAATACAACAAAGAGTAGCAGTTTACGATTTAGCTCGCAATAGGGACATTTTGTTCTGATATAAACATATGTGAATATGTGTACAACAGCATTAGAATGTTGACCCTAAAACTCGAGGTCCATCTTAAATGGTATGTTTGTGTGTGATATGTGTCTAATGAAATTCAACAGTAATTTGCATTCACTGCCAATCAGAAGCAGAGACAAACGCACGCACGGAAACCGTGCTGGGTAACATAGTTTTCACATTTTGTATGTGAATCTGTGAAGAAAATAAAACAGGACTTGCAAGCAAATCTCGCATCCCCGGCTCTATATCCCCCATCCACACCATTAGTCCTAGCTCAAGATATTTTAGTGAAAAAGACACAATCAATAATATGACAAGAATCAATAGACACACACACACACACAAACACACACACACACACACACACACACACACATATATATATATGTATATATATATATATATATATATATATATATATATATATATATATATATATATATATATATATATATATATATATATATATATATATATATATAATTGTACAGCAGAAGTTACTGAACTTATAGCTGGGTACATACATGCAAGTGCTAATACACGCACTAAAAGAGAGATAAAATAACATTTTGCCTAAGAATAATTGGTATACATATGTAAAAGCATACAAAATGAATTTCAAATTTGAAATTCATCTTAAATCATGTATATGTTTGTGTGCGTGTGTCTACGTGGAAAGATGGTGTTGGTGTGTTTGAGGTACAACATATCACTGGTTTGCTTATTGGAACATGTGAAACGCACGGAAAGACGGGTGTAGTCATATAGTCCCCACAGTTTATTGAGAACATGTGACAACAAATACCAGTCTGCGTCACAGGACTCTGCCTCCACATCTGCAATAACCTTATCGAAAGGTACATAATTTTTGTGGATACAAACATTGAGAAATACAACATATTAGGTTTGCGTAAATGTTGCATCCTTCTTCCAGTATAGTCTGATCAGCTTATTTACCTTTGTGCAAAAATGTCATATTTTTCTTCTCCTTGCAGATGAAAAAGAGATTCCAAAGATAGCAATAGTCCGGCATAACATTTTGGACTCAGCCGTAGTCTTAGAGTGTAGAGTATCCAGTACATTCACAGCGGAGTTATTCTGGAGTGTTAATGGATCTCTGATAATAAACAATGGGAGATATTCTCAGAACGACACCTTCCTTTCCATAAGGAATTTGACAATTGACGATAAATACAACGTCTACAAGTGTAACCAGTCAGGAATTGAAATTGAGAGCGATCCGTACATTATACAAATTTGTAAGTATATATTTTCAATGTTCATTTAATCGTTCTGTATTATTGATCGAGTTTGGATAGCCAGTAAAGACAGATAATAATCAAACGTGCCTGTGATCTCAACCCATTTCTTGTTTGATGTGTTAGTTCTGGAAATATGGCAAGTACATAACTGGAACGCTAGTCTGTCATAATTTGTCCACATACGTATATGATGCACATGGAAAATTCCACTGAAGAGCGGAAACATCACCTCGTTTGCTGTTGATTTTGGAGAAAGGTTCCATTGGAAAATTCTGGAGGTATGATCTGTATAATCATTATAAAGCGTTGAACAAATTACATAGATTTTCACAGCGTGTGTTCAGCACCATCTTTTACATAAGGATGTAAAGTCTGACGATCTTTTCATTCAATATTGCAAATGAACATACACCTGCAGGACCATTACAGCCCTTATTACAACAAATGCAAATGCTTTTCCGGAAATTATTACAAACTTCATGCATTGGTCGGATTCCCAATATAAATAATAGGAAGGTTTGCAACATTTCCTGTGATATAGTGTTATTAACAAGGAGTTGGTAGATGGTTCATGACCCAGATTTACCGTGTGATCGAGAGAAACAAGAATATAATTCTTGTCATGACAGTTATTATAATTCTTCTTTAGACAGAATTTAAATATATTCTTCATTAGACTACTTCTTGTGAAATCAAACGTGCATTGATGTATATGCGTGTTCTGGTCAGTAACTTTTTAAATAAAGTACCATCTGAGACAAGCCATGGTAAGTTCACACAATGCCAGAGAATGGAATTCTTACTAGAAAATGGAGACCTCCCAAGGTATCTGCTGGTGACGAGTGGTCAGTGAACTATCAAAATATTACAGACAGGAAATACTTAGTTTGGCCCATGAAACTCCTCTGGCTGGTCATTTAGGGATTCATAAGTCTTATCACAAGATCTTGGCTCCCTTCTATTGGCCAAAATTCAAAAGTGATGTTTGTAAATACTGTAGATCTTGTCATACTTGTCATATGGTAGGATAACCCAATCAGAAGATACCTAAGGCTCATCTGCAACCTATTCCTGCATTTGACGAACCATTTAGCAGAATAATGGTAGATTGTGTTGGTCCCTTACCTAAGACCAAGTCAGGCAATCAATACTTGTTGACCATTATGTGTGCGTCAACAAGGTTCCCAGAAGCAATTCGTTTGAGGAATATTAAAACTAAAACAATAGTAAAAGGTTTGATAAAGTATTTTTTACTCAATTTGGCCGTCCCAGATCTGTCCAATCGGATCAAGGGTCAAATTTTATGTCTGGAGTTTTCCAGCAGGTTATGTACGAACTGGGTATTCAATAATTCAAATCTTCTGCCTATCACCCTGAGAGCCAAGGGGCTTTAGAAAGATTTCATCAGACTTTGAAGAATATGCTTTGATCATATTGCTTTGATACGGGTAAATATTAGGATGATGGCATTCATTTATATTTGTTTGCTGTTAGGGAGTCAGTTCAAGAATCTTTAGGATTCAGTCCCTATGAACTAGTTTTCGGACACACTGTGCGTGGACCATTGAAGTTGTTGAAAGAGAAACTTATTTCTAATGAAGATACTGAAATTAATCTTATTGATTATGTTTCTAATTTTAAGCATAAGTTGTCAAAGGCTTGTGAGGTCGCAAGAGCGAATCTGCACTCTACTCAGTCAAACATGAAATTAAGGTATGATAAAAACTCAAAGGAAAGGAGTTTTCAACCTGGTGATAGAGTTCTGGCTCTCTTGCCCATTCCACAAAATCTCCTTCAGGCCAAGTATTATGATCCATACACGGTTGAAAAGAAAGTAAATGTTTTAAATTACATCATAAATACTCGTGGGAGGCGAAAATAAAAACAGCTTTGCCACTTTAACATGTTAAAGGAGTATATTGAGAGAGATAGCCAGGTAAATCATGTAATTAATTTAGTTGTACCTGTTCCACCAACTGAGGATTTAAGTGAAGGAATTCAATCGGACTCTACTGACTTTGGTGCGACAAATCTTCGGAATTCGGAAATTATGAATAATCTGGACCAGAAACTTTCACATTTGCAACAACAAGAAAGGAATGGACTTAATAGTTTTTATTTGAATATGAGCACTTATTTCCGGATGTTCCTACAAGGACAAACAATTTTTCATGACGCTGAAATTGTGAATTCCAAACCTGTGAAACAACACCCATACAGGATGAACCCTCTGTTACGAATGTGTAATTTAATTACTTGTGTGTTAATTTAAATTCCTTTTTATTTTATGTTTGTATCGTTACATTTCATTGTAATGATTATTTCCACGGGATTTGATATTTTTGAAAGAGATATTATGTTTATATAAAATGTAGTATGACTCCCATAAGCACGATTTTTTTCTTGCTATGGTTTGTCGATTTAGTAAACACTAGAGAGAATGATTGGTTATTGCCAAGGTCATTTTCTAGCCTACGTGTAATTGCATTGTTTACTGCGCTATTTGATGATGAAATAGCCACGCGTTCCATCGTGCGCGCATGAAATGACGTCTTGGTTCAGTTTAAAAATACTCAGACCATCGTGACATAGTCAGTCTTCAAGAAGAAGGATTTATTTCTATTTGGTGCCGTAAAGAGTTGTAGTTTTACATCTTTGGAGCTCTAGATGTTTTATCATAGATGGCAGCTTATTTAGAAGTTCATCTATTGTCTAGAATATAATAATTTTGTCCCTGGAGAACTATACAAGTGATTCCTTTGTACAAAAGTTTTAGGACAAAGACATTCAGTGGAAATTTATTCTAAATTGAAACATTACAAGTTGTGGCTCAACGTGGAACTCATGACATTCGTATAAAGACTTCACCTACGTCATCATCCTCCATCTTGGAACGTCATCAAGATTCGAACCTGGATTCAATTAAAACTATTTAGTGATAGGACTTGTATTTTTTCAGTACTAGAATAAATGTTTGTATTGTCTTCACAAACTCTAGGTCCTATTTTCTATTTTCACCTTTTCACCGTGTTTTCTACTGAAATAAATTATTTTTGTTAAAAATTACAAAGCTTGTTGGTTTCGCTCTTTTCTTTTGTTACTTTTGAACGAGCCTATACGTAACACTCTGTCAAACAGGAATACTTGAAAAAGGAAATTCAGTATTTGCTGGATAATGATTTCATAGAGCCCAGTAAAAGTGACTGGAGTTCACCATGTATACTTGTTCCGAAACCAGATAAAACTTTCCGTATGTTCACTGATTATAGGAAGGTGAACAGTGTGACTAAGACAGATTAATTTCCATTACCAAGAATCGATGACTGCATTGATAAAATTGGAAATGCCAAGTATGTCACCAAATTTGACCTTCTGAAAGGATTTAGGCAATTTCCACTAACGGAAAGGGCAAAGAAAATTTTGGCATTCGTGACTCCAGATGGACTTTATCAATATAAAGTAATGCCTTTCGGGATGAAGGGTCCTCCAAATACTTTTCAACGCTTGATGAATATGATTACCTCTGGTCTAGATAATTGTGATGCTTACATCGATGATGTCATCATCTACAACGACACCTGGAAAGAACATTTAGCAACAGTTTGGAAATTCTTTGACAGACTCAGTGATGCAAGTTTGAGAATCAATTTATCCAAAAGTGAGTTCTGCCGTGCTAGTTTAACATTTCCAGGACATATTGTTGGACATGTACAAGTTAAACCTATAGATGCTAAGGTCAAGGCTATCTCTGAATTCCCTGTGCCTGTCAGTAAAAAGCAACTGATGCGATTTTTAGGTATGGCCGGATACTATCGGAAAGTTTGTTCCAATTTTTGTAATATTGCTGAACCCCTGACAAACTTACTGAGCAAAAAAACAAGTTTCTTTGGACTGAAAAATGTCAGGAGGCTTTTGACAAGTGAAAGGCCATACTTAAAAGTGCACCAGTTCTTACAGCTCCAAATATCATTCAATCTTTTAAACTATCTGTTGATGCAAGTGATGTTGGGGTTGGAGCAGTATTGATTCATGAAGATAGAAATGGTGTTAATCATCCAGTGTGCTATTTTTCGAAGAAACCAAATCAGCACGAAAGAAATTACTCAACAATGGAAAAGGAATGTTTGGCTTTAAATTTGGCATTACAACATTTTGAAGTTTACCTTAGTTCAGTTCCTTCTCCGGTTGTTGTGTTTAGTAATGACAACCCTCTTGCTTTCATCGACATGATGAAAAACAAAATTCAAAGATTATTAAGGTGGAGTTTGTTGTTACAGGAATATAATCTTGACATCAGGCACATCAAGGGAAAATATAATTTGACTGCAGATGCACTTTCCTGTGTATAGAAATATTATTTCATGTACACTTTGCATAAATTCACATGAGTTCTTCTTACGTAATTTTGTTTTACCTCATGTATAATTAACATATGGTAAAATGAAAGCTTTATTATATAAATCTTTCTTTTTCTTTATTGGTGGAAGTGTTACGTATATGTGATTTGATTGATTGTGTGTTGGTTTTAAATTCTCTTTTATTTTATTATTATTTCATTACATGTTATTGTAATAATAATTTTATTCACTGGATTTGACTTTTTTTCAAAAAGTTCAGTTTTCTGTTTTGACCTGATAAACGCGCAATTGCTTGCTACATCGTATTTTTAGCTAACCTAGTTCCTGACCTTGATTCAGAAATTGGTAAACACAGAGTGAAAATCATTGGTCGTGATCAAGGTCATACTTGGCTTGCGTGTCAACTCTATTTTGTAAACAACTTTTTTATTATTGAATCTTATAGTACGATTCGTTCAGTACAATCTAACCCGCAAATAGCCTACGTGCTAACTGACATATTATTTTACTGCGTTGTTCAAATTAAGTTACCACGTGACCCACTCTGTGATCTAAAATTGCGGGTTAAAATTAATGTTTCAGAGAGATTTCAGTCAGTCATAAATTCATACCTTTGGAGCACAAAGGTATTTTGTGTTGTGAACAGTTTGAGTTACGTTTTTGTCTAGTTTTCGGATTTAGTAATTAATTTCTCTGGAAAACATACATAAATGCTCTTCTTCATCAAAACTCTTGGACAAAGACATTTATTGGAAATTATTCTGAATTCTAAAGCCGAAATCTTTTCTTCATGACTCAACGTGGAACTATTGACACGACAACACAAGGCATATTATAGAAGACGTCATCGCCTTCCATATTGGAACTTCATCGGGGATTCGAACTTTGATTCATTTAGAACTTTTTAGTGATAGGACATATATTTTTAAATTCCGGGATTATGTTTTGGATTAGATTCATAAACCGTAAGTCCTTTTTCATATTTTTACCTTGTTTTCTAGTGAAATAAACTATTCTGTTAAAATTTACAAAGCTTGTTGGCTTCACTCTTTTCTTTGTTACTTTTGTACGATCCTATACACGTAACAATATACCCGGCGATACGAGCTATAAAATGTAGCCTGAATCCGAACTTTCCAAGGCTCCCTCATTCCATATTGTTTAAGAAAATAAATAAATAACCACAGAGGCCACATATGCAACAAAATGAACATGAGATTATACAAGTACTACAACTCAGAGTTCCCCGAGATTCTATCGATTGAGTCTGATTCGGTGCAGACACATGTAAAGAATGATACTAGATAGAATTCATGGGGAATTTGACCTAAATGAAAATAATTTAAACTATTCCACATATTCTTATCAACATTTCAGTTGCAAAAAAAATTTGTCAGGCAAATATTTATTAAGACTTGACATGAATTATTATTATCATTATTATTATTATTATTATTATTATTATTATTATTATTCAGCATGATATGCAATATTCTCAAGACACATTTCCCTTACTACTTGTACTAATAATGTTGCAGGGATAGAGTAAATGCGCCCTGTCTTGTGTTAGATGACTTTGATTTTTACAAGGCATGATTTGTGCTATATGTCCTGAGGCTAGAATTAGGTTAAAACAATTTGATTCTCCGTACAGTCAAGATATAACTAAATAGATACATCCATCGGTGGTTATTCTTATACAACTTTTCAATTCTGACAATAAAGCAAAAATAAACTCTGTTTACTCATATGAAGACCATTCTTCAACAGTTTCTTATTTCTTTATTATTTCCCAATATTTAAACCTTGTTTGTAGATTCTCCATGCCTTTGAACGGTACATGTATTATCGCCCACGATTTCCCTCGGCTTCTCATTTAATGTTTGTTATTGTTGATGTAAATTTACACTACACCCGACGAACAGGAATGATTTGTTCTAAAGGTTTGGAAACTGCTTTGCAATTCGTAAATGGGGCCTTATCAATATCTGTCTCTCCCCCTGTTTCTCTTTCTCTCTCTGGGAAGAGGAAGAGAGAGACGGAAAGACGGTGGTCAACACTACCTTTAATAACCTGAACACGGCCCAAGCAAAAGATGGTGTTACGCAGAGACCTAAGAATGAAGTAAAACTGTATGGGCCCTTTGTTCCATACAGTTTAAAATCTACTCTGTAACCTCATGGTTTATGTTGTCCTGAATCTATCACACCAGTCATAAAATGCTGAAATAAAATATTGTACATTTCTATGGTGTTGTTATTTCACTTAACTAAAAAACAACGCGAACCGGGCGTCTTTTCATGGCTATGTTAGAGGTGCATGGTCAGCAGTTTTTGGTTCATGTGTGGTTGTATTGTCCAATTTAAATTTAAATGAGAAAGAAAACGCGCAGCAAAAGGGAAACTGTCCTCTCATGTGTATCTCTAGCAAAGGATAATGCTGTTTTCGCACTTAAGTACCATGTTTGCATTCGGAAATTCTTTGCAAGATATATTCAAAATTAAAACGTTTTACATCTCATGAAAATATTAATCATTTGTGCACATTATACAATTTTAATATATACTTAACTGAATAAAATTAAATGTGGAATATAAAATCACGTTTTATTAACAATGGAAAGTATAGAATATCGGACATCAGTAGTATATGGGGGCGATATAGTGACACGCGGCCCCTATGTTAAAAAAGTGTCCCGGGCACTATGGCGACAAGATTTATAGCGGCAATGGGAATTAGCATTAGAGACATGGTTTCGGACACATTGGTGACAAGGGAAAATTTAACATGGGGAATTTTAACAGGGGTTGGCCTCTCTAGCGACAAGGGGAATGGAACAGGGATGACGTCACGGTACTGGATACTGGCAACAATGTGGCAAGGGGCTGACCTGAATACGCTCTGCTCTAGGTAGGCACAAATGCAACATATACACAGACATAGACATAGACAGACACATAGACAACAAACAAATACACAAATAGGGAAGAAGAGAATATATATTTTTTCGATGCAATGGAGTGGCCCTGAAAAGAGCCTTTGTTTTTTTTTTTTTCTTAACACCATTCAGTTAGCATAGAGGGCAACGTACGGATCGTCTTCTCTTCCTCAAACTTAGTCTGGCCTCTGGACCGCAGGTTAAGACTCTCTTCTGACAGCCTTGCATCTACACATAGATTCTTCGTTTCCAAATGGCTGTATCAGTTATCTGGGTAAATGTCCATGATGATTTGACATACATGGGATAGTCCGGGAGGAACAGCATAAACGGTATGAGGGTAGACGATTCTACATTAGTCCACATCTTGTGACGAGAACAGGTGCAGTGAACCGCGGTTATTCATAGTGAAAGAGCGGATCGAAACGGATTGAGTTCTTTTACCAATCCTAACAAGCGTTACAAAATTCAGTCACAGGGCGGAGTCTGTTTTCAAATCCGAAGAGAGCTGCTTGGGACGTCACATTCCCTATATTGGTGCGCTACCGTTTGTGTGAAGTGAATCAATGCTACAGAGTTAAAACATGACGGAAACTAAGAAGACGATGAATTGGGGTGTACCGGCGGTGGAGACGAGAAGTGATGGCATACCAGCGGCTATTAAAGCAAACACAGTCTTAATTCCAGAAAAGACCGATTTTAATTGGGATTTAGTGGATTTTCTCTCTTCTTCACAAGAATTGTTTCGGGTACCAGCACCTTCATCACCTTCTCCTTCCTTAACGTACGTCGATGTTTTTAAACAGAGACAGAAAGAATTGGAGAAATTTTTGCAACAGCAGAAAGAAGCAGAACAAGCTTTTCTCATTCAATAGCAACAGCGAGAAGAAGAGGCAAGAAGAAGAAACTTACAGGAAGAAGAAGAAGCAGAGAATAAACAAGTTCTGGGGGAGAAGAAGGACGGTGAAAGTCAAACGTTCACCGTACTCTTAGACATTTTGGCAGAGTAAAGGAGTCTGAAACAAATGTATCAGATTTCATTAATATGACCCAAGAGAAAAAGACCTTCCCGAGACAAACAGGCCAACCCCGTCCACACACCTACTACGCCTGAGATATCAACTCTAGTGATCTCTACCAAATCATCGACAGTAGCAGGTCCAAAAGTAGGCCCTGGCTGTGGCAAAGGGATAAGGCAGTTAAAGTTCATTACTTCCGGTTCCTGAGATTGTTTTTTTTTTTTTTTTTTTAACACAAAAACAAACAACCAATGGTCCTTTTCAGGGCCACTCATCTCTCTCGAAAACCAAAATCAATTAAAGCTCAAAATCCCTTTTTCTCCCCATAATGGACGTGTGTGAGTGCGCGAGTGTAGGTCTTTATTTTAAACATCAAAACCAAGAGACACCTACGGTTTTCTTTCTGTTCTATTCTCTGGTACAAATTTACGATCCAATTTCACAACACAACACTTTAAAAAGTTCATTTTTCTTCTTTGTCTTTTCACTCTCTCCTTTTTTGAATTTCTTCACTGTCACAGGTTTTTCCTCTTCTTCCTCACTTTCTTCTCGTCTTCTTTTTTTTCTCTTTCTGGAAGTATCTGGGGTTTTTTTTTCGGAGGGTACCTCTTCTTCGTGTTCGAAATCCCTCTATCTCTTCTCTACTGTTGTTTCTTAGGGCAGTGTGAAGACCAGTGTACTTTCTCTTGACAATGATAACAGTTATCTTGAACTTGGTGTCTTTAAATGCCTGTCTTGCTTTGACGTTGTGGACACTGTAGTCCAATGCCCTTTCTTCTGACAGATATAGAAAGTATCTTGACTTTTATCTCGAAAGGGAAGTAGTCCGTCGGCTTCTCTGAGGACACCTTCCAAAGCTCTGATCTGACGTTCGATCTGTGTTGGCTCTTTCATCTTTCTGGTCGGATTAAGACTACAATGAATACTTTGAGGGAAGACATTGACCCTATATAT
>JAECUM010014882.1:0-58237 GCA_016617855.1 Megalonaias nervosa | reverse complement strand
ATATATATATATATATATATATATATATATAACTATGGAGCATGTGCTGTTGCATATTGAATAACATTTCCAGCTGATACGTTACATTTTATTGCAAAGCTTGATCTAATGTTGACCTTACTTCTTTCTGAAAAATTGCAATGGATTAACATATGAGGAAACGGCTATACTGAGTCAAAGTAATTAGCGTATATGACTTGCATTTTAGATGAACTGATATAGAAAAGAACATCCCTAAGACAGTCTGGTTGAATAGTATCAGACACTGTTAACAAAGTTTAAGAGGCTATTAATAGTACAATGGAGAAATAAATATCATGGTGCAATTTTAACAACACACTACATGATCCACAAGTAAAATTAGATTATGCTGTTTATGATGACGGTGCATTTTGGATACTGAGTGACGTGGTCATGAAATAAACAGATTCGTCGGATCAACAACAATTTACAGAACTATCACTAATTCCAACGCATAAATTATAGGTATTTCAAAGGCATTTCAGCAATTTGTAACATTACGACAAGACATTATAGAGGACAAAAGACAAAGTGCATATCAAATTATATAGAGAAGGTTTGTGAAGTAGTTCTAGTCTCGGGATATCCGAGTATGTATAGAGCTCGATTAAATACTCAAACGTTCAAACAATACGTTGCAATCAGAAACTGTGGACAAAGTAAAGTACAATGTAGAAATTTTAAGAAACATTATTATCCATGAAATAAACAATCAGTGTTATTGATAGTATTTATTGCTCGAACCTTTTGTGTTAATTTCTGAACCGCTAATCCTACCTGTAGCTCTATTTAGACCTTATCAGCAATGCATGTAACAAGCCAATTAAGGTCAGAACAAGTAAATTGACACGATCATGTAGAAGAAGAAATAGTCTCGCCAACACTTGTAAATAGCCAACTTGTCAGCATGCTAATAATACAATGTATTGCTAGAACTTTTTTTCGCAAACTCAAACAAATAATTGGCTCAGTTTTTCAAGCCATTTTTTATTTCGTTAAATTATTCACTTGGAGTAGGGGGTGGAGTAGGAGATTGAGGTGCAGCAGGGGCTGGAATGAGAACATTATACCAAGTTTCTAATAAACATAGCATTTGTTGATATAATCATTTGTATCACTATCACCATAACAACAGCTGTCACACCCTCTTCTTTAATCAGTTGTTTCAGCCTATCGCCTAACGTCAGGTCTTCTTAGAATGTTGCATTAACCCTTTCCAACTACTTGAGCTTTAATGCTTTCAACTCATTCAAACTGGTTTTTGCTCTACGCCAGCTTTTATTGGATCTTCTTCTTTGCCAATGTATGTTTGTAATTATTCAATCTTTCTCAAACATTTCAATATTATATTTCATAGTCTGTCGGCAATTTTTACAGCAAATGTTTTAATTCTCTTACCTCATTAATTATAGTCTCAGCTCATATTACCTGTTTATCAATGCTTCATTGTTGTTTATGCAAGAATCTATTTCTGTGGGTACATTTAAATAATTGTTTTTCTATAACCGTAAGCTCCAGTCATTGTTTAGCATGGTTCTCCTCCTCAATAGGTATAACACATTTACCTTGTTTTATCCAGTCTATTAAAATCAAAAACGCCTTACCAGTCGGGCCTGCTATAATGATGGGTTTAAACATTATTTTGTATGTTGCCTTTCTTTGAGATTTGAATTCTCTTATCTAACGTTGTTACATTATAGTGTTTTATTTTGCATTTACGTCTGTTTAATCCACAAAATACTGTAAATTATTCATGCCGATGCTTTCTTTTACAGCATCCTGGGATATTTCGAGAAATTGGCGTGAGAATCTAGAATCAACTACAGCAGTTTCGCCATCGAAACGTCCGATACTTTGCTGAGAACATCCACAAGCAAGAAGAATAGGACCACAAACTTTTTTTCGATTTTGTGATCATCTTCAGAGAAAAGAATTGCTAGTGAAAAGTTTGATCCATGATCTATTTTTTTAAATATTTAAATAAGGAGAAAGCATGGCTGGAAAAAGAGCTAGAGCTGGGGTTTATTGAAGATAAAAATAACAGTAGCGTCATTTCGACAGAACCTGAATCGTGCAAAAATGCGTTGAACAAAGCTACTGTAACTGCAAATGGAATATACAAAGAAATACCCAGTAAAAATTTCACAATTAACAAGTTTGGCAGAGGAGTAAAAGAAAAACATTCGAATAAAGTATAACCCGTTGAACAAAGGCTATACAGTGTACAGTGCAATAGATGCTTCTATTGAGTGACATGTGGAAATGACCATAATATATGCAGTCACATGTGAAACAGTTACTAAGATATTTGAATAATGATATCGAATACAATGACAAGGAAATAATAACGGTTATGTTTGATTTCAGCACAAAATCTACTGATATGAACATCAAAATCAAAGACTTATGTCATGTCACAGTTGTAGAAGAAGAATGATTTAAGAGAGATAGATTAAATGATAGAGAACGCCAAAGCAAAATACATATTAATGAAATCACGACAAGAACCTTGAAAAAGATCTTAAGATCGATATATTGCAGATTTGAGGGAAAAGATCAAAAGCATCACACAAAAAGCGTTGTAGTCACCGAATTTGGCAAGAAGATGCATGCTGAATTCGCACAAACAAGAACAGATGCGAAATTGTATATTCGTTGCGAAGTGGGTGCATTGCAAGGCAGTATACACAGATCGGAGAAAAAGACGAAATGTCGAAGAAAGATTAAAATGATTTGAAACAAGAGTTTACAGCAGATCCTGATTCATTCAAAACGGAAATATATACAAAATATTATCAAATTAACTGCTATAATTTACAGCGTTAAAAACAAGAAAAAGCATACCGACTCTCACAAAGGAATTTAACATGGACTTGCTTGTAAAATGAAATGATTTAATGTGTAACGAAACCAATTCATATGCGTTTATTAATGTATTCGTACTTAACCGTGCCTCGTGTGTTAAATGGCTCAGTCATTAAATGTTTAGCTGTTTTTGTTGAGAAGTCGTAGAACTCTGTGGGGTTTCGTGCAACCCACATACTGGGGTCGATAATGACGTTGGCTCGTAGGACGGTATTGGTTTATTCGCAATGAGTGACCAAAGCTTCGGGACCAACGGGTCTCTACAGAACAAGGAGGTTCTCGATGCATCCTTTGGCAAGGTGGAAGGGGAGGGCCGGGCGTGATGGGTCCTTGATTACTTCATGAAAGCTGTGGAACCGGAAATACATCACAATTGTCAACTAGGTGCCACGATATATGCATGTTCCAATTTTAAATCAATATTATGCAACATCACTATACCAGTGAAATCAATATTTCAATATTGCTATTCGAGCGAAAATTAATAATAACTACATCTTACATGTGGATGAAACATACATATGCCTCTCTTTTTCCAAAGTCTATACATTCATCACCATAGGTATTGGATTCATGATTTATTCGTATTTGTGTATAAATCCTATATTTTGATCTCCCTTGGTGATGGAATCAAACATAATTCATTTTTGTGTATAAATTCTACACTTTAATCATCTAATGATTCTCACTTGATTGATCGTTGCAATTACATGTTCTGATTAGTTCTATTTTGGAACGATGACATTTCCTTATATCAATTCTGTTAAATCCATTGTTGGACCATATGCACACGAATATGATCTCAGATTCATTCAACATTCAATTACATTATAGATAAACCTCTTATTCACAACACTGCTTCCAATGTCATTGCTAAATCCAATCCCAACCCGGCCTCATCTTATTATAAATATCTATATTGCAAATTTAGGCGCTCCAACAAAATAATTTAGATTCAGTAGAAGATTTCTAGAAGAAAAAAAATGCTGACTCGAACATGTGTAAGACCTTGGAGGCTAATCATTTCAAAGATGTAAAAACATGGAGAAAAGACGTCAGTACTAAATTAACAGCTATCACAGAAAGAAATTGACTCTCAGAACTGCGAACGAAATGGATGATAAGAAAAATAGTTCAGATGCTCGATATATTTTATGGGGAGATTAAGAAAAAGTACATGCTTTACAAGATGTAGACACCGTTTGAACGGATTTCAACGTAACACCTATATCAAATACACAGAAATTCTTTGACAGGTTGAACAATGGATTTATGCTGAAACAGGGCTTTAAAGATAGACGTGAACAAAAATGAAAGAAGTCTCTAGACAAGTACAAAACATTACCATCATAACATCGACAGTTGCATCAAGAAATTAACGTTTACATGAAAGATAGCGATGAGGATGTTGAAAGCTTGCTGATAACTTTAATGCTGGTGTAATAAAGTTGGAAGAGAGGCATGCAGCTGTAAATAATAGTCCTCAAGCATCGGAGACGAAGAAAGACTTTGAAGAGGCCAAAAGAAAGATAGATAACTTAAATAATAAGGTTAATATGAGTGAAAACAACAACGACTTATCTGTTTCAAATTCAAGCAATAAAACAAAACAACGGGATTTAGTGACTGCCAGAACTGAACTCAGCTGGAGTACAAAAGGTTCTAAAAGAAAGCAAAGTATATATAGATAAACGACTTTTAATTGCGCATGCAGGTAACAACCAAAGCAGGCAATATTTTACTTCAATGCAGAATACAGACACTTGATAATATAAATGAACAATTAATAAAGCCAGGTTTGGTTACTTAGTGTTTAAATAAACTGGATCACGTTTTCCTCGATATCGTCGTACTAAGCCAGACGACAGTACAACTTTAGAAATACGTAGGTAAGCTACATTTAGTGACTTTTACAAACCTTCTGACAAACCGATAACAATAAGTGTGTTTGTGTTCATCTAAATTTGGTGCAAATGTTTATATTAGTTATAAATTTCTTTGAGAACTCCTCAAAAACAAGTACATACACCACACAGTGTTTTGCATCTTAATCTAGCACATCACTGTATTAAGCACATCCAAAGTACTATCAAATCTGAACATTTAGAAGTTGTAATACCTAGGCTTAGTCCAAATGTTTTATTTTCACCTGTATGGTTTTTTCTTTTTGTTTGATTTTGTAGTTGCTTTTACTTTTGTTTTCTTATCGGCCGATTTAAAGGTTAAAGAAGATGCAAACATTCAGTTGTTTACATCTTGGAAAAAATGACGATTAATGGCACAACCTTTTCTTATGGTACTTATGATATTATTAACCTGAATAACTACACCGTTTTCGGGATGAATAGAATACAGCAAGGCATAATGGACTAAATACTGAGAAAGTCGAGATTAGTAGCATCTAATTTACACAACACCAACACAGAAGCTATTCAGTTCATTGTATGCACAAAGAAATTTAGAATTCCACTAGATTTACAAATGCTACCAAATCACTGTATGTTGTAGCCTTTTGTTTTTCCTTAGGGTCTGAGGTAATGATTACGTTGGGAAAAGCATCAGAAGTTACAGAAAGTATATAGCCCAAGATTTTGAATTGGAATTATTTGCCTTTTCTACGATACGATTACTTTTTAGCCATTCGCTAATCAATAAACGATACGTACAGAAAGAGAATGGCATTCTTTTATATTTATATCACATAAGACAGATTTGATGATGTTGCAGTTAATACGACCTTAATAAATGTAATACTCGATTCACCAAGAATGGATGTAAAACAGACTTCATACGGTGCAAAAAAAGCATAGAATGTGTTCCTGACAAATATTATAATTCCTCAACAGAAAATTAGTGATTGCTGTGAAAGGATTACAAACTGGTTTTATTATACAATTCCCGTGGCATGATATAGCTAATGCTGTGATAAATGTTCAAGTTGAAACAACGAAAACAAACGTTATCACAGGGATATATGTTAGATCAGCAGTTTATAGAAGCATGTAAATTATTCTGCGATGAACAGCAAAAAAGACATTAATATTATTAGAGTAAACAATTTTATACTGATTACCATTTCATATGGATGAACTTAATAAACACACATTATAACACACTGCATGAAGCAGAATATGTTTTAGAAAAAGTTCAACAATGATTACGCCAACAAATGATATAGGAAATAAACCATATGTACACACCAAATGTGTAAGTATTTTTCTCGTGCACAGATGAATAGCATGAACCAATTAAAATCTAACTGCTCCTAGAGTAGGAGCTAGTAAATGTACCTAAAAGAACCCCAATATATCAATATAAGCAGTGTTAAAAATCGCAAAAAGAGAAAAGTATACACTAGATTTGATTGAAACAGAAATTAACTGCTGTGATTTTATTGAAATATCTCTACAACGCTTATGTACAGTAAGACTTAAAACATAAAATGGCTTTTTAAGGACAGCAACGTCATTCTGATAGATCGTGGTGATACATTAAATAAATGGCTAGAACTACGTATTAGTTTATACCATAAAATCAAAACTTCATTTCTTGTGATGTATGCGAATGTATATGATGTAAAATATGAAAACAATCAACTTAACAAAGCTATCATTCAGTGAAGGGCATTACGAAATGTCGTGATAGGTAACTGTACATAGTCATTCTGGTGCCAAAGGATAATTTTTAGAATAGTCTTGCTAATCCGTTGGCACTACTAAATCTACTTCTAGAATTCCGCCTTTTTCATGACAATCACTCCAATGTAATATGCTGGTTCTGTCTACTTTATAATTATTCAACTGCGCAAATTAGTTATATATAACCATATATATTTATTGTGTTTAACGTGATATAAAATAGTACCTAGCTTAAGTGAGACATGTTCTTCCAGCTCCCAACTTTTCAAAATCTTAAATAATGGAGTTCTATATACATCTGTTAAAAGACATTCATGTAAGTTACCCATGCGTTATATCGCTTATTTTCTTGCTTGCTTCAACTGGCGAATTGTCTTTTGATCGATGGTGTGATTTTGTATCCATCAATAAGTTTTACAATATTCATGTGTATCTACAAATTTTATCGTTTCATTGTTAGTAAAATACTTTCACATTTTAGTTTTAAGAGTTCGATTAAATTTTAATATCACTGAAGCTTTTTGGCCTTAGCGAGTGAAAACATGTTCACAATTTCTTTCTCCAATAATTTCTTAACCTTTACGTTACACAATTCCTTTCCCTCCAAAAACATATTTCTCGCTTTGTCTTTTCAAAATATATCCCTAATTGCATAATGTATACTCATCTCCTTTTTTAACCCAGTCTTATTTGAAAAGATATGTATTATTGTTGACATATATTTTTTCCTTTGGTGCCCTTACGTAATGTATGAGTAGACTATTTTTTCATCCAATCTCTAAGTTAATAATACATTAAACTAGCAGCTGGGAGGGCGAATCCTACAACTTTTTAGGAGAGTTATTTTTGAAAAATAAAGCTTCCTACAAAAACGAAAATACAAGGTCAATAACGTCAAACCGAAGCCTCTAACCGACCGAGACTTCTCTAATTGGGTTAGCTCATTTTGTTACTTTATCTTTTACGCTTGTGTTTTCATTTTTGTATGCGTGTTCGTTTACCCGTCGGACACTCATTTTTTGTCATCGCCCTCCCTGCTGCTGTGTGGGTGTGGCTTAATTAAATCATTATTATATCAATAATGGAATCTCACACAGCTAAACTAGCTCGACAGCGACTAGAGTCAATTAAGAAGTATCTCCCCGTCCGTGATTCTGTCAAGCAACAACTACAAGCGCGTCAGGAGTCTCAGGTTGAATATACAGAGGGTACAGAATAGTTATTTAAAGCAATTGTCGACCCAACAAAGAAAATTGTTACAGCAACTGAGGCAACACAAAAAGCTCTTGAAACATTGTCTGTTAATATTGCTGGCCGTCTTCAAGTACCTCAACCACCACCCGGGCAACCTCCTCAACCAGAACCTGAAGATGAGCCACAACCTCCTCCAAAAGTTAGAACTAACATCATAGATAAATGCACGCCTGAAGGTATTGCCGCTATGAGGGATCGAACCCAAATACTTAATATTGCCGCGTTTGGATATTATGAAAGAGAAAAGTATGTAAAACCCGAACATGTTAAAACTATGAGATCTAAAGATTGGGCTAGGGATGTATATCGCATCGTTACTGATACTCCGCAAATCAGATCTGCGGAAGATAATAATAATTTTGATATTTTTAACCAGGGAGTAAATGAGTATATTGACCAAGAAAAACAAGCAAGAAAACAAAGAGAAGAAGAAATGAAGCACCAACTTGAGAAAGCTAAACAATCAAGGAAACGAAAAGAAAAAGAAATGAAGTAGAAACTTGAAGAGGTTGAACGAGCAAGGAAACAAAAAGAAGAAGATTTGGAATATTAAGAAATTAGACGAAGGAAGGAATTAAGTTCACCAAGTAAGAAAGAAACAAGTGGTCTTGATACTCCATGTCCCAGCAACGTCCTTGCCGATGTTGAACGATTAGAAATTCTGACAGGCGGAAAACGATCTGGTAATAATTCCCCAAAAATCATTAATGAAGCAGCTGCTATTTGTCAACGATTATTTACAGGCGGTATCATGGACATTAATATTTATCGGTCCCTCATCGATGAAATCATTGATGATTATTACTGCAGTGATTGAAGGTATGCAATTAGATCAGTGACAAGAAAATAAGATGATTATACATAATGCTCAACGTGGACGGATCATGATCAGGGTGATAAATTCGCGATTACCAATATACAGAAAGTTCTACGGGGATGGATTCGGTGATGTTGTTCAGGGTCTATTTAGAAGGATAGCTCCGAAAGCAATATCGATTGCAAAGCAACTGGGAATGAAAGCTATTGATGTTGTTCGTGAAAAAGGTATTGGTGCTGTTGGTGATGTTGCCGGTAAAGCACTCTCGGCAATCAAGGACAGACTAGCACGATTAATACGCAGACTGCAGGCGGTCCGACCTCAGCCAGTAAAATTACCTTGCATAGACGTTATGCCTGCAAATGTTAGTAAAATAATAAATCGAGCCACGAATCAAAAACTAGCAGAGTTGGCTGGTGTACCCTTATCAGAAAAAGAAAAGAAATATAACTGCTAGTCTGATAGTAGGAAGTGGTCTTCATGTTAGACGATCACAAATATAATAAAATGTTCAAACGTACATCAGATCCAGCATTTGACATGGATGCGCCAGTTCTCAAAGATGAATCGGTGCGTGATTATCAGTATTATTCTTATGACGCACGACAACCTAACGCACAAGGAAGAATCGAGCTGCAAGTTCAGGATACAAGCAGATATTTCTTACCCGCTGAGGCATTCAATGAAGTAGAAGGTGAAATTTTAAAAGCAGATGATACCAAATATGGAGCTGATGTTAGGGTTGGTTTTGTTAATATGGCATTATGGCGTTATTTAGCAGTACCACGTATAGTATCGACGGAAGAAAAATTTAATCAATTCAGAAGGACGTCGGCGTTGCCACGACGATACTTGGCCTTGCAAGATACAGCGATGATTATTCAAGATCGCTGGTCCGTCAATGATGTTTGTAAAGGATACTTCTGACCACCCTGATAATAGACAGAATCATTTGGTACAATTAACACGCAATAGTTCGGTTGATCCACATTTTCGATGTTACAAAGCGTCAATCCAGAATTCAACTTAGGATTCTCAGCACGTCGATCAATGCTGAAAGGTGGAAGAACATTTTCATGTGCAATTCCACTATCACATAATTTTGGATTTTACAGAAATGTCAGAAAAGTTATTTTCGGGGCCAAGCATACAGTTGAACTTGTAAGAAAAGATGACAACAACAACGCAATCTGGCGACCTGCTGGTGATGCTGGTAAAGTAAAACTAACAAAACTTTCTTTGTGGATGCCAGTAATGACTCCATCGATCGACGAAGAACAACGGTTGCGCTCTTTTATGAATCAAGGTTGTAAATCAATATTATCATGGTTGATGGTGGACACAGATGGTATTAAAAGTACCGTTAATGGTTTATTCACATGGCAGATAACAACACAGCAAGGTATCTCTGCAGCGCGATATATATTTGTTGCTTTCCAAGATATTACACGAGTAAACTCACAAGAACGTACTATAATGATATTTGACAAACTTGGAGTTTCTGAGGTTTCACTGAGAATAAAAATGGACATCAAGAACCATCCAAAGATATATTATTGAATTTTAAAAATAATCATGTAGCACGTGTATATCATCGCTTGATGGCATTTATGGGACGTGATCAAAATGTTGATTCTGGTCTACAAATATCACAACTAGACTTTACAACGCTGTATCCGATCTTTACTTTTCTCTGGAACATATGGATTTAGTTAGACAATCTGTCGTTGATGTACGCTTTCGAGCTCGTGTGATAAGAGGAGCTATTGCCGAGTACACGGCAAACGCTGTTAAACTCTCAGATAAAACAGCGTTGTTTGAAGGTGTTGGTGGTCGAATGGAAAACATAATTATATCGCTCATGATATTATAATGTCATATCATAACGTTAATGTTACCCTGACTCCCGGTCAGATTAAAAAGCTACAATCAGTATCAAAAAAGAATTCGGGAATGAAAATATTACTGAAATCAGAAGAGATCGCAGGTGGTCCAAATAAAATATCAATGACTGAACGTCAACTCAAGCATTTCAATGACACCAAACGATCAAAGACCGGTGTATGATTTGATCTTTCTGCGGGTGCCATTAAAGATATTGCCAAGACGGGTGGTATATTTCCATTTCTCGCAGCTATACCAATGTTGATAGCCGCTGCATCCCCAGCTGTTGCAAAAGCAGGTGCACTTGGTGCTGTTGGAAATGCTCATGGGATGGCATTAAAGAAAGCAACAGGACGAGGACTAAAAACTTCCAAAAAAAAGGGTAAGGTCTAAGACTGCCAGGAACTCCTCATTCATGGTACGGTCAATCCACGGGGAAGGGTCTAAGACTGCCCGGGACACATCGTTGATACTTCCAGTGTCCAATTTTGATTAACTTGATACTGCTGCGCGATTAAATATAAAAAAAAACTTCAGAGGTGTTTTTGTGCGTGATCAATTACCAAAACAACCAAACCGTTTTGAAACCGGTATCATTAATTTTGATGGCAGTTCTGGTCCAGGTACTCACTGGGTTGCATATGCAATTGATCCACGTGGAATTATCTCTTTTGATTCGTATGGACTGGCACCTCCGAAGGAATTTTTAAAATATGTTAACAGACTTCAAAACACTCCCGTATGGTATTCAACATTACCAACACAGACAATAACTGATCCGCCAATATGTGGCCGTGAAGTAATTGCTGTACTCGACGTTGTGTCATCGTCAACGACACCGCTCATAAAGTCGTGGACGATTATACCACCAGACGATATAGCCATCCACCGTTGTTTTAAACGGGTCTTAGTGAATATACAATTGTAGGTATTTTTGGACGATCTCGGAGTCTCAAACCTCAAGGTGAATTATCTAAATACGCAACACTTGATCATATCAAGGACGAAATAACTAATCTTTTGCGTCTCGTAGATGTGGACCAATATGAAGTTGTTTTTCAGGATCAACAAGGACGCTCAAAAACGAGTAATATCCCGTTGACAGATATTATTCTGCGAGTTCCAGATGCACCCGAAAATAACTTAGCGGTATTTACTAAGAACGGTAAAATTAAAAACTCGGAGGAATAGGTCTTAACACTCATGGGAGAAATTGCTGGATGCATCAGAAGAATTGGAGATATTATGTATGGCGATCTCAACATGAGAAGAAATACAATTATCAATTTGAGAGAACCAAAATCAGACGATGATATGGCAACAAAAAGATACGTAGACAGCAACAACAACACGATCAGAACTGAGATCGATGATCGTTTACTATCCGCCGGTGATACAATGGCTGGTTCTCTGAACATGTCTAACAATAAAATTACTGGCCTTGGAGAACCAGAATCAAACCATGATGCCGCAACGAAAAATATGTCGATGATAGCAACATTTCGATGATGAACTCGTTAATGACAATCAATGATGGATTGGCTACATTTATATCTGATTATACTACTCACGTACAAGCGTTTACAAATTTTCGTAGAAACACAAATAAAATCATTAATGAATATTTTGGAAGTTCAGCTGTCGTCGACATTAAACTCCCTGACATAAAAATGATTACCAACAATGTAGTACATACAGTAGCGTCTGGATCAACACTAAGCGAACCAATCAATAGTAAACACATATATCATCGCGCTGAGGTTACCGGCATATACAGATTCTCGGCACCACAAAATTTAGTGTATACAATCATATTTCACGGCGTTATCCAATTGACACATATTCTGGACCTCGGTTGTTAGTACTGGAGCAAAACGAACAGGTAATATTTTTGGTGACGCCCGAAAAACAAGATCTCGGCCTGATTTACTATTGGTGTCTTGAATTAGTCGCTAAACTACCACCCACTTAAATTACATAATGAACCAATCGATTGACTTTGTTGCAGCGCAACATTACGGATACGAACAAGTGTGTTTGTTGCAGACCAAATTGAAAAATATCATTGATGAGTACACAGCAAAACTAAAAAGATACCGCATACGTATCGTTATTACTGACATTATTGTGTACTCGGTGTCTGCGGTCTTCGCTGGAACAGCAACTATAATCGGATCATTATCAGCGTCATAAATAATAGCACCAGTAATAGGAATTGGTGTTGCAGTTATAACAGGTGTTGCTGGTATTCTTAATATCATTGCAAAAAAAAAAAAAAATATCTACGTGTGCGGCTGATAAATTACAAGAGTATACAAAGTTGCTATCAGCGGCAACACACGCGCGTGCCAAATTATCATCGCTGATATCATCAGGACTCAATGATGGAATAATATCAGATCAGGAATTCGCAAAAATGATTAAGGTTTACCATGAAGCAAATGGAAACCAAAGCCAGGCGACATCCGTCGCTGCCGTCTTCGACGAGGATAGAATCACCTTAATTTAAATCAGGAAGTAAATAATAATGGCTACGTCACAAGAATTACTAGCAAAAGATCGTCGCTAAATCACCAACAACAACTACGATGATATCAGGGAGTTCAACCAATCCTGAATTTGATGTTATCTTTCCAACGGCAATTCCAGCCAAAGAAAGCAGATCTGCCAACATTTAAATATCCTGAAGTTAACGTCGATCAACTGAAGAAAAAAAAAAAACTGTCAGCAATATCATCGATGAAAATTTTCCACGAATTGTTGCCGCATGGAGAAAAATATCCCCTCCAGCGAGTATTCTCAAACATAACAATGATCCTTACGGTGGAGATCGTCATATATCACCAGGTGTTGTCGCAATCACATCAACGATCGCAGTCAATCTTGTACGTGATACAATTGATGGCAGTTATCAAGTAGATCTTGAAAAATCCAGAAAAGCACAGCAAGGATATATCTTATATTCATTTACCCCTGAAGTACCTCCTCAGTTTATAATTATGTCAGAACCTGTTAATCCGGATTATCTACGATGTCATAATCCGCTGTTGTCACGGATACATTTCAAACTTACTGACCAGACCGGACACCTCCTTGATTTAAGGAATGAACTTTTAGCAATAAGTTTGTATGTCCATTCGTAGCTACTTTTTGTTGGAATAAAAAATAAATCTGAAACTGTGTCAGAGTAAAAAAAAAAATTTCTGAATCAGAATAAAAAATAAAAACAAAAATATTTCTGAATCAGAATAAAAACAAAAATAAAAATATTTCTGAATCAGAATAAAAAATAAATATAAAAATATTTCCGAATCAGAATAAAAAATAAAAATATGTCTGAATCAGAAAAACAACTAGAAATAAAAATATTCCTAAAGAATAAAAATAAAAATATTTCTGAAGAATAAAATATTCCTGAATCAGATTAAAATATTTATCCTGAAATAGCCCAGTAATTTTCCATTGAACTCAGAATGGACCAGAGTGTGAGAAATCACGCAGTATACACGTGATAGTAATTTTTCATTGAGATCAGAATAGACCAGAGTGGGAGAAAACTATCGTTCGCATATATGCATTTACCGGTGCTACATTCTGATTATAATATTTATTCTGATTATAATATTTATGAAGAATAAGTTTATAATGTTTATGCAGAATCAGTTTATAATATTTATGCAGAATCAGTTTATAATAATTATGCAGAATCAGATCATAACATTTACTGATTATAATATTTATTCTGATTATAATATTTATGCCAAATCAGATTATAATATATATTTTTTATTTTTATTTATATTCTGATTATAATATTTATTTTTTATTTTTATTTTTATTCTGATTCTAATATTTATTTTGATTTATTCAGATTATAATATTTATTCAGAATCAGATTAAATATTTGTTCTGATTCATTCAGATTATAATAATTATTCTGATTCAAAAATATTTTTATTTTTATTCTTCAGAAATACATTTATTCAGAAATATTTTTATTTTTATTGTGTGTCTATCGTATTTTTCGAGACCCGAACATGTGAAGAAGTTTCCACTAGTCAATACGTGGACGCCTTAATACCACGACTACCAAACTCTTACAGATATACAGGAGAATCTAGATATATAACTATCCGCAACCACAGTCGCTGGTGACAGCGCTTTCACTCTCTGGTTGTTTACAATCGTACATAAATTCTTTCAGCTGTCGCACACGTAAAATCACAATCTTTTTTGTTTCGTATTCGCGTGATAACTCTGATCTAATTTTCTCAATCGCGTTTGCGAGTGAAACAAATTTTTGAATATCCTCATCATCGACATAAAGTAGAGATTGTTTCACGACTTGCTGAAGTAATTTAATGAATCTATATTCAGCTACTAGTGAATATTTCCCATCATATTTCCGCTCCTGTAGCGCTTCAAAATCATTTGTGATTTTTTTCAGGATCCAATTGTTCAGATAATTCTATATCCTCTTCAATTAATTTTTTAATCTCAGAAATAATTGCATTAATATTTTCGGAATTCATTATATAATAAATATTTGTTTAGAATAAAAATAAAAAAAAATATTTGTATTCCTCAACCAGGAATGTGTTTAGGACGGCACAACACATATATACAATCTTAACTATTATGTACAGTATGTCCAATAGGCATCTGTTATGATTAAGCGTAGAGACAACCCCTAGATTGCCAAACGAATGTTTTACTTACCTGCTTACTCCCACAAATACCCTTGTAGAATGACTACGGAAAAAATTCTGGTTGCCTTTTATAAGCGTTATAACGCCTAAGCTAAATTTCTAAAATAACTCAAATTACGTATTTTCTAAAACGTTCTGGAACATTTGTTACATATATAGACGAAGGGAGAACTCTGTCAGGTAAAAGATAGAGCGATTAAAGAGTTAGTTAGACTCCCAATAGTAATATGGGCCTTATACTATATACTTGGAAATCCAAAAGTAGCTCACACAACGGGCGTGGCTTATTCACTGTTTGTATTTTTCTTTTATCTTAATTATTATCCCTGACAAAATCTAGAGGAAGCAAGAAACTTGACAGAGTTCTCCCTATATATGTAAAAAATGTTCCAGAACGTTCTAGAAAATGTAATTTGAGTTATTTTAGGAATTTCGCGTAGGCGTTATTCCACAAGTGTATTCGTGGGAGTAAACAGGTAAGTAAAACATTTTCTTGAACTTAGTGTGAAGTATTGCCTGACAGACTGAAAAAATATTTTTTGTAGATATTTTTGTAGGCATCGAAGAATTATACTCCTTTCCATATCATCGCCATGATACTCAAGATTTATCTATAATTCAAAATGCATCTTGTTCTGTCTTCTGAAGAGAAAGAACTTTTTTATTGCTTCACCACGTAGATCTTTTAGCGCACTTGTTTTATTCAGGAGTGGCAGCGTACTTAAATATTATTCGCTGATTATATTTCTTTGAAAATGCCGATTTGGTTATATTATTTGCGACATGTTGTACCGAACGCATGCAAATATTAAAATATTTGCTAGCTGCATTCATCGATGGGATTATTTTCCTCGCCAGTCTCCACGTTTACAGATTTAACCGCCCTCCTTGCAATTTTTTGGTGCTTACCAGTACCACCAAATGCAGAATTCTGACTGTATGTAATAGCTCGTAAATTACATAAAAAATTATTTTTCGGATCTGAATTAATATGATGGATCAGAAGACCGCCTTCGATTAATCCGTAAAAACATTCGTATACGAATTTATGACAAAGATATATTTTATTCCCCCCTGCATTGAATCTGAGATACCCAGAATTAATGACAGAACCGACTGGGTTTTTTTAGTTGACAGTTCCTAATAACACCATCTCGAGATGCCTCATAATTTTTAATGATAGGATGCTTCTCAAATTCATTTTGCTCCTTTTATATAATAATATTATTTTGTCTAAATTATTATTTTATTGTTGGAGTGAAAGTCTGGCGAGATAGTCTTCGGAGATTTTTATACCAGCAACGTTGTTGCCGGCGTTATTTTTTTTTTTAATCATATTTCAGCTCTCTGTATTTTTTACCACCGCATCTTACACACAGCTGCCTTTCTGTTCTAACCCCAACACCACACTTCAAACACCGTTTTGGTCCTAGACTTCCGCGACGCACATTTTGCATGTGACATTCACAGAAATCATTTACGCAAGCCCTGTTACAAGGAACTGAAGAACCAATCATTAACCACTTGTATTTATTCTTTGCTTGAATCATTATATATATATAATTAAACTTCGATTTGAATATATATATTTGCCTTAATTATAACAATCGAGGAATTTGCGAGATTATCTGCGATTAAACACTCTAAGGCCAAATTTGTTCTTGACAGAATAACCCCTGAATTGCCAAGACGAGCTCTGGCTGATTTAACAAATAAAACTCTAATCAATCGTATTCGTGAAGCCAAGAGAGAATTTCGCAACGATGGTGCAGCTCATGTGTGGTCAACTTTCAGAAATATACTGGATATCGATGCTACAATGAATGACAAGCAAGCAGCGACAATTATTGATTATCTCGACGTTATACGAAAATATATTTTTAGAATAAAATTTATCGTGGCAACAGACGACACATGGATTATCCGTGACAAACGTGGCCCTGTTCGATTACACCACACTGGAAATATTGTCACTTTAAATAAAAATTCAAAACCAGGAATACTGACTGAAACTGATAGACCTTATAATGAACGAGCATATCCTGTGACGGCAGATGTTTATGCGATATATCCGCTGAATTAATAAACCTAACGTCGATGACCTTCTGCCGATGAAAATTTCTCGCTTGAATTGTGTTGCTGAGCGAGTTACAAAACACTTCACAAACGCGAAACGAGGAAACGGTTTAACGGATCTAAGACGTAAAAAAATTAATGAGTTGGCAGAAACAGTTAAAGATACCGGAGCGTCTATCAAGGACGTTGCTGAACTGGAAAATAATTAAGATTCCCAATAATGGTGAAGACATTAACCGGAGAGATTTTGTATGAATCGAAATATAAAAAAATGGAGCTTCGATAGAGATTATTGATCATAACGCACACGCATGGACTTCCGACATAACAATATTTCCACGAAATCGAACTGTTAAATTCCTATAACGGTGATATGTTTGATGTCATCAGAAATATCAGTAAGATTGACCCTGTATCTGTGTAGCTGTTTCAAAGTTCAGAATCTGTGAACTATGATCAGTTTGTACCGCCTAATGGAGATATTTATCGTACGGAATCTCTCCACTACGAAATGAATAGTCTTGCTTTGAAATACACGAAACATACTGATGTTATCG
This sequence comes from Megalonaias nervosa, assembly GCA_016617855.1. NCBI lineage: Eukaryota > Metazoa > Mollusca > Bivalvia > Unionida > Unionidae > Megalonaias > Megalonaias nervosa. The sequence goes on along the minus strand of JAECUM010014882.1, from coordinate 40,416 downwards.
AACGATTACTCAGTAATTGTTTTACCGTTCCGTCAGTTGCTGCCCAAGCTGCTCAGAAGGACAATTCATGGAAACCAACACGTTGAGAATTTCTTGAAGATGTCCAACACAGTTGTATCGAATACGGACACGGCGAATTGTGGAATACTAAATACGATTATAAAGTTGTTATCTCGGTTGATATGGTTGCATGTTATCCTGGAAGTTTACTTCAAGCGGGTGAGTGTTCTGAGTATTTCAATCGATTTGGACATCCAACACACGAGATGACCAGAGTTGCCATAAATAGACCCTTAACAGATTTTTACTTAACTGGATTTGCTTGTATTGCGTCATTCGAATTTGCACCAAAAAACCTTCATCCGATTGTCGCTGTTTGGTTTGGAAAACATTTTAGCGAGCGCGGTTGGGCTCCAACAGTTTTACTGCGATATATGCTTGATGTAAAAATATTGATATCGTTGGCTGTAAGTGAAGCAATTATATCGTATCGTCCGCAGAAACAAGTTTGGTTACCACAACAAAAGAAATATTCCCCTGATGAAAATCCAGACGATACAGATCTCGAAAATAAACTTGCAAAAGATCTTGGCAGAAAAATAATTGGTAAATTTACGCAAGGAGGATCATATGATCATAAACGACATTGTACAAGATTAATTATCGACGAAGCTGAACTGTATTTTATAACTGCTGATACAACGGAGAGATGCACATTTATAAGTCGAAGTAATGTTAACTTATCGGACGGAATTAAATTAGGTACAATTGTGAGTTACACTGCTGGTGACTCGCCACAGTTTACTCATTTAAGATCTTCAATGCTCGCGTATGTTTCGATAAACCTATTATCGATGATAAACAGATTTCCTGATACCGCAGTTAGAGTCGCCACAGATTCATTTTATGTCAATAAAAAATACGCAGAAATGCTAAAACAAGTACATATCGGCGCTGATGCATCATGGGGTGAATGGAGAATAAAACGAGAAAGGATACTTGGTTATTCTGAATCTGCCGACGTTGAATCTAAGGAAATATATTACAAAAATAAACAGATGTCAAAACTTTCATCGGCTCCATCTGTATATCATCCTGTGACCAGACATAAGACTGTTTACCTCAATGGACCGGGAGGTTCTGGTAAAACAACACGTGCGATTGAATTATTTCGAAATTTTGATATGGTTGTTTTGACGCCCACATACAGACTCGCCAGAGAAATGAACGAACGAAGAGTTAAATCTCATACTTATCACAGCTTCTTCCGATGGAAGGGACATGCATGGTCTCCTGAGCGAATGGGTGAGACATATATCCCTAAGACTATTATCTGGGATGAGATATGTACAGTGTCTGTGGAGGAATTAAAAATATTTCCTGATTGGTTTCTGACGAAAAATACTGCTGTTATCATGTGTGGTTATCATAGTCAACCACCACCTTTTGTTGGATCATCTCCGCATGAATGGCTGAAAAAGTTCGTAATTATAAGGAGATAACTGATGATCATAGAGCTATTGATGAACCGCTGAATGAGTTTAAAAGGATAATCAGACTGCAACCAGATAAGATTCAATGTGAGATAATGCGTGAAGTAATTCCAGAGACCACGATGAATGATTTTACTGATTTGATAGTTGCAAGTCGGAAGACAGTTCGTGATACACTTCAAAAACAATTATTTCTGTTACATAAAGAAAAGTTTTCAGATCTACCTTTGCCATTGTGTTATCGCCCAGCAGACATACGCAAACAAAATAATGAAGTTGAGATTCCTGGAATTAATGAGAAACAAAAACTCGTTCTTAATGATATTGTTGTTGTTCCTGTGAGTGCTGTTTAGAGCGCGTTAACGACGGACAAAACTCCGTGGACTCTAGGATATGCTATAACGATTCATTCGTCACAAGGATTAACTATTTCTGATACAAATGTCTCGATTGTCGATGATCGGATCGAATGGTCAAATTTAGTTTATCTAGCGGTATCGAGAGTCAGAAAAATGTCTCAGCTACGAAGGGTTATCATAGACTACGCAATGACTCAGGAAACCACAGATAGCAATTGCGATGATATAGTAAAGAAAAAATTAGCTGGTTATCAGAGATCTGACAAAAAAAGTAAACGTGACTTTGATCTTGATATTGAATTTATCATGACGCTGAAACAACAATAAAATAATCATTGTGCGAGCTGCAACACAGTAATGTTGTGGCAGTATTCGAATAATAATCCAAGACAATTTACCGTGGATAGAATTAATAGTAATCTCGGTCACACACGCGAAAATGTGACGTTGACCTGTCTTGAGTGTAATCGACGTCGAGGTGCTAGTATTCTGCTTTCACATAAGTGAAGGCGGTGGTAATTGTGTATCCTCAGGAATTACTTGTAATTGTTCACGTACAAATCCACGTTGAAGAGCAGTTGAATCTAGTCTGTAGATTGCAGATCTACCCGTGGATCTTACCACGCTAAAAATTTTATGTGTGGTCACACTCCAAATAGGATGAGTTGCTCTTTTTTAACACCTTCAAGTTCACCATTTTGATATAAATATCTTACAGTCACATGACCTAGTACTGGTTGTTTTGAGGAAGAGTCACGTCGTTGTACTGGTATATGTTTTTTGTGATCGCGCTGATGGGTTTTATAGAAGGTGCGCGAGTAATTTCATTATTTAACGCAGTTATCACACTTGGTAGTCTTCCAACCCATTCACGAGATCTCTTATCCTCTTGAACTTTGTTCAGGGACTTAAGGTCAGTGGATATTTCCTTCGCATATTGATATCCAAACAATCGCTCAGCAAGTGTTCGATTAAATCGCGCAACGATTGTCTGATCGCGATAAATTGCGGTGTGTCCTCCTCTGGTTCTGCTTCTTTATATCTGCTTGCAACGTCAACGACAGTTAACGCGTATTTGTATGTGCGCGATTGACGTCTACGTGTTTTAATAGTATCGTGCGGTAAAAACAAAATATCTGCTTGATGAATGTCATTGGGAGTGCTGATATCAAAATGTGCGTACTGAATTTTTTTAGGTGGTGTGGTGTTAGATAAATTTGCCATATTGCCTGTCGTGCTAACCAATTTGCAGCAACAGTACGTGTGACATTTGCTGCATCAGCAAGTGTACTAATTGCTTCTCTACCGCTCCAATATCCTCTTGGGCTATAATAAATCGATTCCATTATAATAGTTATCTATGATTAATTACCAGCACCTAGCACTGGTCTACCTTTCATCGCAGATCTTACCAATTAGCTAATGATTCTCTGAGAGATTTATTTTTTACAGACTTTAACATGTGCATCAACTTTACGTCTGCGATATGTCGTTGTTGTAAATCCGGACTTTAATACGCGACATCATGAACATGGCACGCTTGATCAATCGCATTTATTGGATACTCTCCAGGTCTTGGTTGGTCTAGTTCGTCAAGTCGGATATCAAGTCGGGTTCCAGGACCACAATAATTATATCCAGAAAGATGTTCTTCTCATGGGTATTTAGCCCATGGAGTCCCTGGTAATTTTCCCAGTGAAGCAGCGATATCACCACCTGTCTTCGTACGAGCCGAAATAAATCTGTATTTGCTTCTACCACATTTTTACACACTTGCCTGTAAGTGCACGCTTTTTATTTTTTGTTATTATTGTTGTTAATCCACTTGTGGGGTGGGTGCTCTGCATCAAACACAATATAAATCCATATTATTTATTAATATTTCTACAACATGGATATCATTGACTTCTCAGCGACACGAAAGCAAGAGCCAATCGAGCATCATGTAGCGCTACCAAATTCTATCAGAGCAATTATAATAAGTTCATCTGGGTCTGGTAAGACGCAATTATTACTTAATCTGATAATGAGATGGCTCAAATGGGATACGTTGTATTTAGTGGCGCCATCCGTAGATGATCAGCGATGCTACGATGTGCTTAAAGATTTTAATGAAGAAGCGAAGTCGTCGGATTAAGACGGCAATGATATTATTGATTTTATCACCGATATTGATGAAGCCCCATCTGTAGATGACCTCGATGGATTTATTAATAATCTCGTAGTATACTATGATGTGATGCTGGACAAACAATCAAATCCAGCTCGGGTATTTTGCCGAGGTAGACACAAAAATACTGACGTAATTTATGTTACTCAGCGACATACACAAATACCTAAAGTTATCAGAGACAATTGTAATCTTTTAGTTGTGTTTAATGGAGTCGATATACATACTCTGCGAAACATTCATCAGACCTGGTGTTCAGTGGATATGGATATGATTAAATTCAGAAATTTCTTTTCAAAAGAGCAAGCTACCCCACACGGATTTATCACGATAAATTTACACGATTCTCGGTCGCGATATCGTATAGGTCTCGATAAAATTTCTGGTTGAGAGACACATCAGCAGGGAGGGCGACGACAAAAATTGAGTGTCCGATGGGTAAATGAACACGCATACAAAAATGAAAACACAAGCGTCAAAGATAAAGTAACAAAATGAGCTAACCCAATTAGAGAAGTCTCGGTCAGTTAGAGACTTCGGTTTGACGTAATTGACCTTGTATTTTCATTTTTGTAGGAAGCTTTATTTTTCAAAAATAACCCTCCTAAAAATGTTGTAGGATTCGCCCTCCCTGCTGCTAAACAACTTAAAGTTTGTACTGCCTCAGATATACGTATATATATATATATATATATATATATATATATATATATATATATATATATATATATATTAAATGCTATGCTTGTCTAGTTTAAATAGACTTCTCTCATTTAATTGAATAAGTGCCTATATTTAGAGTTGTAATAATTATGTTAAAAAATTTCCATCAAACCATCTGCTCACCCTCAACAGTGAATCCTCGAAGGCATCCAACTTAGGAATTTAGGTGCACTTGGCAGTCCTCGAATATAGGATCCGTTCTGCTTGTCAAGGTCAAACTGGACTGGATAGATCAAACTTTAGGGATGATTTGTACGCCTAATCTTAAGTGTTATGTTCACCGTAAGTATGCACCACTTGCAATCGAACCACTTTCGACATATATTCCTGGCACATATGTGGTGTCATACTTGCATCAACGGTCAGCTACAATAAATGACTGCAATCGATTAATTTAAAAAAAAAAAAAAAAAATATGCCGTAGTTGAGATCTGGACACTCATTGACATCAGCTGTCTCTGAAGTTCGCAGTTCTGCCGCTAAACAACGCGGGTTCCTTACCACGCTTGAAGCCTAGCAAATAATAGCCCCGGCGCATCCCACTTTATATATGTAAAGAAATGCCTACCGTTATCTACCAGTGAACTTGTTTTCGATGCAGAGTGATGTTTGATAATTATATATCTTAGCGGATGTGAATACGTTAAAAGACAATTAAAAACAAAGAAAACTTAAATCCTCAAACTGAACAAACCTCTCTCATTGTCACGGAATTGTATAAATCTCTCTATTTATTTAATACATGTACTCGGGTTTCGTTTTGTTTTGTTTTTTTTTGTGCACAACGATACCTGAGTTTGATTTATGTATCGTGTACATTATTTCGAAATAGTGAGTTCGGTTCATCCCTGCCGCACGTGCGAAGTGCTCTTGATGGGAAAAAAAAACAGATTTACATCTAGCAGACTACATCCCATGTGTATAAATGCCTCACCGTACGGAAAGTCTTGTCAGTAAGCAGTCTACTTAGGGACTTGCACATCTTCAGCTGTAGAGGTATGTAATTTATACATTTCTTATGTATATTATATCTTTTGTATATTGTAAGTTATATCTATTTTTGGTATTACCACGTTCATTTTTGTATGTTTTCAATGTAGCTTTGGCTTGCGTAATATAACGCAAATATTTTTCTATTCTTGTTTGTGACTTAGCAAGAGAACTTATATTAGCAATATAAAGTTGCATTTTATTAAGAAACGTTTAGAACCATAGGAATCTCGTCGGACACAGGTTCACTTTTGAACCAGTTTATTGTTCTGTGATATTGTTTCGATAATGTAATTTACATAACTTACCGTATATAACGTCATTACGTTTTATATTGCATGCCTGTGTCATGAGTAGTACACGGTATTAGTTGTACTTTCAGCTGACCAGGGTGACTAGAGTGAACATAGCAGCTGTAGAGCTGCCTAGAGTATCCAGGGTATAGAGCTGACCAGACTGATCAGTGATCATAGGGATCGTGGTCGACGTGGGACCACCTACAGAGCTAACCACAGAAGGAACTGAATGGTGGTCGGTGACTACCTGTAATGATACTAACTTGATTGACCAGTGTGACTGGTAGCCCAAGTGTAATTTTGACGGAGTTTTTGTTACTCCATGTATGTAATCTTTTAGCCGTGGGCTAATTTTTGGGGTTTTGTTATACCCATTGTTTTGGGAGGTATAAGATTTTTGTATAATATCTCTCCATCAATTTACATTTTTTTACTATTTGAGTACACAATCTCATTTTTCACTAGTTAGTGAATCCATCATTTTTTACTAACACCCATTATTTTGATCATGTGGAATTGCTGTGATTTGTTCACCTTGTCCTTGTGCTATGTAAAGTCATTCATTTGTATTTATATTTGTTACATTTTTAGGTTTCGTGCGTATTATGTTAATTTGTCCAATATTTGGACCCATACACGCACGTATAAATCAAATTAATTTTATTTAAACCGTACATCAATAAACATTATATTTGTATTACCATCAACAGTGTTCTGTTTCAAGTCCGAAATCCCAACTCGGTTATCTTGTTACACTAACTATATTAGCAAATCCGATAGAGAGGCCATTCCGTATGTAAAGTGCATTAATTAATGGTTGGTATAGGATAACATCTCTCTCTCTCTCTCTCTCTCTCTCTCTCTCTCTCTCTCTCTCTCTCTTTCATGTACGTTGAAACATGGGTGAATTAATGAATAGTTAGATGTAAAACTTAACAAGAACTATTTACCTTGAACTGCCCACATAAAATCTGAATTTCTGAGAAATGGTTACCATGCAAAATGCAAACCTATAAATATAAATACCCTGTCACAGAGATCTCGTATATCTGAAGATTTCATACATCTGAACTCAGATTTGGTGTCTGGATATATATATATATATATATATATATATATATATGCATGCGTATTTACTCATTTTAAATTAAATATTTTTTTCTTACAATTTAACACTAATTATCTTTAACCAAAGTCTATTCAATCCTGATTATTGAATGCTATGCACCTTAACTGTCGCCAAGAAATTTCCAGACGAAAGTTATATATCGCTATAGACTTTTACAATGTTGGCCATGCACTAAACTTCGGTCAAAAATAAGAGCGCGCGTCAGGTGTAATCGTCATAATCGAGGGCAATACGAATTTGTTTATCAATATGTGCAACTTTCATTGACATCACACAGCACGACATTCAATCCAGAGTATACTTGATCACGCCTCTACGTACTTTAACATTGATTTTTGCCGTATGCACCCATCCGGGCGTCTAAATAATCAACTTTCAAAAAGACTATGGATGTTTACGAATCCCAATGAAGTGAATAATTGCGACTTAAAGATATGTAGAATAAGAATTTTTTTTATTTTTTTTTATTTTTTTTTTTGAAAAATGACTCATTACTGAAATAGTCGGTGTTGAATGCCTACTTGACCCGCGTGACTTTTACTATAGTAAATGATAGCTAATGGCGAAAACAAAAGCACATACGGGAATATGCTCCACACACACAAACACACAAACAACGAATTTGATAATCTTTGCAACAAATTAGCAAACAGATAAACGGTCGGATGGATTTATAGGTTTGAGACAAAAGGTGAACAGGAGTCGTATATATGAACGTATTTCCGGTATTGCTTGACATCCTTGACTGCTTGGACTATTTTTGAGTTACATGCAACTCCATTGTCATAAAGATGCATATTTGCTTAGTGGCATACGGAGCTGTAGAGATACAGCAAATGCATAAGGTACAAAGCAGTTCATCTCAAATATGATGTACGTACCTTGCAAAGCGATGACCTCACGAATTGTCTATACTGGCTCGTCATTTTCAAGACACTTGTTTGTATATAACTGTCTATGAAACACACCAACTGATTTCGACCAAAAGAACTGATTTAATCCCTTAGAAATACTAATTTCTCACTCTATTTCGCTTCGTTTTTACATTTCCGTTGCTTCTTCGTTCTGGTTTCTGTTTGTCTATCTGGAAAATAGGATGCGTTTTACGTCATTTTCACCCCATTGGATCTAGAAGCACGTTATAACTAAGGCGGTTCAATTTAGGATTTGTATGAAATCAGACTGTTATTATATTAGTAACTAAGATGCAGCGATCATTATCTATGAAACTGTAAAATGTGCAATAAAACCGATATCACTACTGGTTGATATGTTATATACTGTTCTCTCTCTCTCTCTCTCTCTCTCTCTCTCTCTCTCTCTCTCTCTCTCTCTCTCACACACACACACACGCACACACATAACAAGCTCACATTAAACTCCAAACTACAGTTCCCCAATGCATAAGCTGTCAACAATATGATATCTAATATTTCGCTCATGTCAGCTAATTGTCAAGTTGGGATTTTTTTAAATTTATTTTGTTACACATAAATATCCAGCGTCATGTGCTGAACATGTGCTTGCTGGATACCCGGGAAAACGTTATCGGTACCTAACCATTTTGAAGCAATGGTCTTTGTTCAAAATTACTTTAACACTTTAACGTATTATCTACAAAATTTCTTTTCTTATGAGAACATAAAAATATTAATATGACTGACTGCTATTACATTAGGGTAAAGATGAAGATCAAAATTGTATTCTTCCAACAAAAAAAAAAAAAGAAAATATCCTTCCATGTGCGACATAGAAATAGTAATAATCTGAATTAGTTCAATTACCCTTTAAAAAAAAAAAATTCATTTTCTAATGTATCTTACTATTATGTGAACGTTTATGTGTGACTTATAAAAAAAAAAAAACGGTTGCAGTAAGATGCAGAAAAAACTGATTCATCAAGGGAAATTCAGCATTTTGCATGATAAAAAAAAATTCGTGTAATATCTTTTAATGTTCTTTTCCAGAATTTCTTTATAAAATTTATATATTATGATTAAGTGTTTGCTACATTAAGTATTGCATAATCCTTGACCTAAGTTGGCGTGGGGTTTTTTGGGGGTTGGGGGTTGGGAGGGGTTGTTTGGGTTTTTGGGGGGGTTATTTTTTTTGTTGTGGTGGTCGGTAGGGGGTCTTTTTGTTTTTGTTTTGGTGGGTTTCAAAAGCGGTACCTATTAATTGTTATGTAGAAGGAATATTGACAAGATCTCAAGTTTTTTCTTTTTAATCTAATTCTCGAGCTAATATTCGGGGATTTATAAAAGGAAAAGCTAAGACGCGTCTTTTCCTCCAATGTTGTCTCGATTCGTGCAACAATCAGTTCTACAACAGTTACCTCCCTTGCATACTCTTCTATAAACACGTGTTGATGTAGGATCGTCATTTGATATTTGCGTTGGTATCATTATATACTTGAAAACATGGTTATGCAGAGAATAGTGTAAGTTAAGAAAAGAAAAGGTATTTGAACATCAGACGCTTAGGTATTACTCTTTACAGGGCAGAGACCAAATGTAGCCGCTTTTCCTTGGCGTTTGTGTGTGGGTTGTTTTTTTTTTGTTAAATCGTACAGTACATCTAACCACCAAATTGCTTATTGTTTGTATTCTTTCCCGTTCGTTCCACGGTTTGAAGTGCAAGATTAGAGATAAAGATGATCAAATAGATGAATAGATTGATAGATTAATTCTAATACAATAAATAGGTTTGATTACAGACAATTTTAATTACCAGTACCTATGTAGCTTGTGTTGAATATTCTTTAAAATTCAAGTGTTTCAGCGATTTAAGTCTTATTTTCAGTAATTTTAAAATTGTGGTACTTAAGATGTTCATTTAAATGATTTTTAACACGTTTTAGTAATTTAGACTCTATTTCAGTGTTTTACAACTCCATATCAGCAATTTTATTTAAGTTTTGTTGATTTTTGCTTGTTTTCTTTCCAGCACCATTTCATTGTTTTAGTAACTTTTTGTTAAATTGCATTTCTTTCCGCTTTGATGCATTTTAGTCCATTTGGTGTTTTGATAATCCTGCTTCAAACTTAAGTGCACATAGCATAAAAAACATCAAATAAAGCATTTCTTGTGAAGGAAACAACAGTGTCCAATTATCACTTGAAGAACTTTTAATAATGGTCGACCTGGGACTTGCTCCTTGAGTGTGACAATAATGCTCAGATAAAAAAATAATGAAAAGTAAAACCACTAAAACCAGACACATTTTGTAACAATCATTTCTATTGACCATTTTAATCATCTGTGTACTGTCAAGTCTTGCTGTAGTAGAGATGGAGTGGTAGCTGAATTTGATGAATAAGAATTTATTATATAATTGATTTTTTGCTTCTCTTTTGTTTTGAAATAAACTTTTTCAGTTATGTTTTCGGTTAAGCTTTTTGAACATTCTTCTGCTTGATAATAATATTTATTTGAATTTTCTCTTTCTCCATTTTAGGAAACCCAAAACACAGAGAGGAAAGCGATTTCTTCAGAGTCGTGAACCAAAGATTCATGAAAACACAAAGACTGCCACATTTGTAAAGGGAGGCAACACAAGTGAGACCATCACCCAAATACTCAAGGAACTGGTAGAATAATTAAAATATTTTTATGCTAACTGGAAATCTCTTCATATCAAAGTCCTGTATTCTGCACATGTCATTTTATGTAGTTCCCCTTCCATTTGGGAGAAAAAGCAGGATTTGTGACCCTGCCCATATATAGTGTTTAAAGTTGTGCAACTACTCTTGTGTCCATCAAGTTTGAGACTTCGGTTATGATCAGTTGGACAAATTTTAGTAAAGGCCATCTTGCAGACTGGAAAATTTACTTATCCTTGGGAGATTTGAGATTCGTCTTGCAGACTGGAAAATTTACTTGTCCCTGGGAGATCTGAGCTTGTTTGACACATATCAAAATAATATCACTACAAGCATTTGAGAACATTAGATAACTGAAATGAAATGCTTTCCAGAAATTTATGATATATATTATACAAGAACACAGTTCATTTCATTTCATTTCTTTTTATCTTTTATATTAATACCTTATGATGATAATTAAAGTTACCAAAATCTGTTTCTAATTGTTAATGTAGATAGATATGTGGATAAGGAAAGAAGGAAGGGTTTGAATTGAAAGCTAGTGAATAGAATGCATTCTGTAGATAATTAGATGAGCAAACACGTTTCACAGCTAGTTTCATACTAGTTGTTTTCATAAAATCTCGTGGACTACATACAAAACAACAATGAAAACCTGACTTGTGAGTGAGGGTGGTTTTGTAATGATTTATCTGTTTATGCACTTGAATGATTGAATACATCAGTGCTAAAAAAATCTGATAGCCCGACGCCCAGGGCCCCTCAAAATTTAGATCGGGCCCATCCTATATGTAAAGTCAGGTGCCCATCTGGCTTGTCAAAAGAATTTTAATTTCCCTAACTAAACTGTGATTGCGCTGATGAAATGTGTAAATGTATTTTTAACATGTTGGCACACCTGCCATATCATGGTGCAATCTGAATCAGATCACCACTGCCCTATGTGAAATTGAGATCTGATTTTTATCAGATTGAAGCATGACACGTCATGCTGAAAATACAATTTTATACTCCCAAAACCCCTGACATGATCATGTTTTGAGAAAACACAAATTTTGGTAATCTTCAAAATAAAAGACTAAAACAAAAAACACCACTTTCAGTATATGCCCATTACATGTAGCATGTATAAATGGTGAACAGTCATGATTGGAGCTGATATAAAACTATCCTATGGGTAGTTTAAATAGTGACAATTAAAGGCAATGAGGTCAGACATAAACCACCCCATTTCACATATTACTGAATTGGCTGACATTAGCTAGTGAGATGTGTTTGAAGGCTGCAGTGGGTGAGCCCATTGTGCTAATTTGCATAGGAAGGATCAGGAAGTGGAACAACCTATTATAGGTAACTCAAAGAGATGCTAGATGCATGCACAAGCCTTGAATGAGAATTTTAAAGTCAGATTTTACTGCATATATAGAATGCAAAACATGATCATATCAGTTGTCAGAAGTGTAATTCATTTTTAAAGCTGATATAGGAAGCAATTAGCTATCAGCAAAGCCCAACTAAAATAAATTTCAGAGCACTTGGTTGACAGAGTTTTACTCTGCAAAGCACTCCAGTGTGGCGACGAACACTAATAACATTTGCATTACCTTCAAATCCCTTTGGACCCTATTGAATTTATATTCGAATTGTAGCTATTGCTACATTCTGTGTCAGTATCAAAAAAGGGGAAATTTGGGGCATGTGGAAATTGGATCTGGGTTTGTGGAATTTCAGTCAGGACTTGTGAGTTTACTTAAGTCACCAGCCTGGGGCCTATGTCTGAAAAATATTTTCTTTGAGCACTGAACATTCACTTTTATTCATGTATTTAATTGCCAAACATTAGGTAATTATCAGTCTCATGTAACTGCTACATGAACAGTGGATGATAAACTCTGCATGTGGCTGGTAGCTATTTTGGTACATCAGTTGTGCTTTTTCAAGATGAATGACTTTTTGTTTCCAGACACACTTGTGACAAAAATATTCTAGTTACAGTCCTACCCGTTTATGTCGACATCCTTGGGCCCGAGGCAATATTGTCGACATAGGCGGATGTCGAGATAAGTGTTTTGGGGGGGGTACTGAAAAAAAGATACAAGTTAAATTCGTCAGTAAGGGGTGACCTGTCGTCAGTGAGTAGCATTTACACTTTGAGAAACCAAACAATGCGAATTGTGATTACATGAAGACAAAACCAGTGTCAAATACACTTGTATATTGACAAATTACATTTTGGTTACCTTTGTGTAATAAAATCCACAAGAAAATATTGCATCGGTCACATCCTGATATGAAAAACATTCACTACGATTATGCAATGTCGGCATAAGCACATGGTTGCATAGTTGTTATTTACATGCTTGGAGTACATGCACTTAAATTGGCCTAGATTTTGGTCAGTCAATTCCCATCTTACTGAGGCTACCAAGGGGATGGGGCTGTTCACGGGGAAATGAAAACCTGTCAACAAGTTGGTTTAAACAGTACGTGTATTTAGTTACAGAAGTCATCATGAAAAGTACATAAAAGCGAACAAGAGATATGCGGCTGATATGATTAATGAAGGCATAATATTGTATACATTGACACGTGCTAATGAGGTATTAAAAGAAAATGATTCTTACAATACAATATTGTAACAATGTCTGCTCAATACATTTAAAATTTTTCACAGACATCTTTGCGAGATGCCCCACCCTCAACTTCCTTAACAGCTCACAGGCATCTTTGCGAGATGCCCCACCCTCAACTTCCTTAACAGCCAGATATTTAGTTTCCAGAGACTGTAAATTTAATCTGCATTTACACTGCCGTTGGTAGCCATCGTAAATATAAATAATGTTAAAAAGGAAACTTTCACAGTGCAATAAACTTGTTTTAATCACCGATCACTTTGGAAAATGCAAGAACTAGATCAGATTTCATTGCTTTTATTTAAGTCGCCGCGAGAGACCAACTTTATAGGACCAAACAAAAGCCTGTTGGGTTTTTTTATGCGACCGCGACATTATAGCCTGCCGGCAAGATCAACTAATTGTTGAATAAAGTACAGGTCGGAACTGGCCGCTTGCCGACATAAATGATTAGGCAAGAAAAGTAAAACCTGGCGGCAAGATCAACTAATTGTGGAACAAAGTTTGGGTCGGAACTGGCAGCTGGTCGACATAAATGATAAGGCGGTAAAATTAAAGCCTGGCGGCAAGATCAACTAATTGTTGAACAAAGAATGGGTCGGAACTGGCAGCTTGTCAACATAAATGATTAGAAAACAAAGGATTTGTTCAAGCTGGGACCAAGGGCTTCTGTCGACATGTACGTTTATTTTCTTATCTCGATGTAGACATAAGCATGACAGTTTTGGTAGTAATAGTAGACCAAGGGACCTGGACTTTTCTTTTTTGTCGAAATAGGCGGCTTGTCGACATAAGTGATGTTGATATAAGTGGGTAGGACTGTATTAACACTTGACTGTTAGTAACTCCACCCACAAACATCAAATTGACAGATAAAGCTGATTCCTTCATTTGCACTTTTTCTGAATAACCATGTAACTGCAATAAGCTTGACCTGTCTACACATCATAACACAGCTGAAATAAGGAAAACTCATGGTTTCATCTCCTAGAATATAAACTATTGGATGGTTTTTAATTTGTTAGAACAAAACATATGTTGTCATTGTCAGGACCGTGTATTAATTTCATGCAACTTTGGGCATTAATGCTTAAAAAATGCTGATGTTTTGCTGTACATAAAATATGACATGATTGGGATTTGTTTTCTTCATTCCTTTGTTGAAAAAGATTAATCCTGAAAATGTATCAAGTTGATAACATTTTGTGGTTATTTCCAACTCTTTAAATTTTAATATTATTGGCAATTAACACATTTCTTACAAAATGAATCTTGATGTAGTCAGTGTATCTCCCAGGGGTATAAAATTGAGGGTTAATAAAACCCCTTGGTGTCAAAACTGGGGGGTCAAATAAAAAATGTGGGGGTCAAAAATGTACTGACAAATTTTAATCAGACCTGTACTTTTTCAGCTTGAAATAGGATATTGCAACTTGCACAACATAATCTCTCTCTCTCTCTCTCTCTCCCTCTCTCTCTCTCTCTCTCTCTCTCTCTCTCTCTCTCTCTCTCTCTCTAAAAACTACAAATAAACCAACTCGCACAATTAACACACAAATGTGTTGTTGATTAACTGTCAAAGAAAAGCATCACCTGAGGAAGGGGATTTCTTAAAAAAAAATATACATGACCAGGTACATGTACTCAGGGTCTTCCATTAGAATTAAAGTTAGTGAGTGAGTTGCCAAATCAGGCAGGGAGTTTGAGGCACCTCCCCCAATTAGTGGGTTATTTTGGGGTTTTTTTGTTAAGTAGCTGGATGTAAAGTAAAAGTGTCCAGGTAAATCACCAGGCTGTCTGCTGATAAGAAAAGCCCTGGGTATTCTCTTTACTCACTGTTCATCTTGCATCTATGTGCGACTTTTCCATATACAAAGTGCCTTCCCTGGGTCCCAAGTATATATTACTGGAACAATCCTTAGATACTTGGAGACAGAATAGAAAGATTATACCTTAAACTTGTAAGATAAACAAAATTATTTAGAATGAATTACTGCATTGTTCAGTTATTAGGTTTAATCAGTTGATTGTTATTTGAGATTTTCATATTTTTAGAGATATACACCTCCAAATTTGGCCATTTGTTCAGTTAAGGATTTTTTTTTCTTTGATTTTAAGGCAGCACTACTACCAGGTCATACATCACAAATACCAAATATTTTATTTGAAAACTATCCCTACTTTGGGATTGTAAAAAATTAATCTCATCTAAATCGAGTTTATTATTAAGCTTCACACACTTGAGACAGATCATAAACTGTGAAAATTGTGTTCTCAAAACAGCCATGGTTTGACCATGTGAACAGTTACCAAGCATAATAAATTTTTTGTTTGATCAAGATAATATTTTATCAGTATTTGTGCCAGATTTCAGTTGTGTGTCTCATTGCTTTCACCCTCAAATCAGTATGTGTTTGTAAATCCCCCCCCCCCATTCCAAGCTAGCGCCAGTGCTGAAAGTCTGCATACATAGTACCATCAGAAGGAAACAACCATTATAAATGTTTTCAAATTATTAAGTTTTTTCTCATTTAATCACTGGCATACATAGTTAATACAGAGTAGGGTATATATTAAAGAAATGGTTACAAAATGTACACACAAAAGACTTGTAGTTTCATATTTGAATTCACCAAGGAAACAGGGCGAAATCATCAAGATATTGAAATGTAAGGTATCGCATGTGCTGTATGTCAGAACTAGTGTATTTCACTTTGTACTAGGTTCAACATCAGGGTGAACAGTATATGCAAATGAAGGTCATGCACACCAAAATATGGTAGTTCCAAATGAAGTGAAGTGCTGACAATGTAAAATAATATAATGCAGCGACAGATAACCCTCATTTTATTCTGATAATCAGATAATCACCCATTGCTATATAGCATATGAGGTCCTTAGGACTGAAAAATAGCAATCACTGGTTGCAGTAAGCATGCTGTCGCTGTAAGCAAGCAGCAAGAGAGATAGGAAATTTCAAGTTAAATGCGCAGCTTATTTCCATGGTGCAAATGTGGCTGATTGTTTGATTTGGTTTCTTTCTTTCAGCATATCTTGAAGAAACCTAATTCAGTCACATACAAAAGGTTAGATTCATTCTCTCTCTCTCTCTCTCTCTCTCTCTCAAACATTCAGGTCATGAGTGGCCTGGAAAAATCTGCAGAAAATAAGAAGAAGACAAATATGATAATGGTTGTACTTTCATGTTTCTGTTTGGTTGTCTGATGAAGACAAATGATCGCAGCATTCTCATTAATTTCTAAAACATTGCACGTGAATGTCATTTGAATGTGTGACACTTGTTGATCACATTTTCTGGCCCTACCACTACATTATTGTTAAATCCCACCTAGATATATAGAAAATTCCCACTCCGGTTATAGAGAAGAGGTTTTCACTGAAAGACTTCTTGTGATGTCTAGTTGGTCCTAAATAAAAATTGTGCCAGTCTGAAATCTTAAATCAGATATGGTTACCATGGCAGCAATCTTGAAAATCTTGTTATAGCTATTCCTTCTGAATGGAAGCCGTACCTGCATATGTTTTTTTTTCTACATAAACTTTTTATGGCGTCTGGTTGGTATTAAATGAAATTGGTGATGATTTGACCTACAATATGGGTAATGGGGCCATCTTGTAAAATTTTTTATTTTGTTTGAGTAATTATATTGACATGGGGTTTTCACTGAAAGACTTTTCGTGGTGTTTTGATGGTCCTTAATGAAAATGGTGCTGATCAGATATCATATGTAGCCACCATGAGAGCCATCTTGAAAATATTTTTCAGGTTGCTCTTCCTAAATAGAAAGTCATACTGTATCAAGCTGGGGTTTTCATCACAAGACTGATGCATAGCTCTAAAGTCACATGGTTCCAGTCTGATCTCCACAATGATGTAGCATGAAATTCTCTCCACTCCCACAACAAAAAAAAGGACTTGATTCTGGGGCCCCTGCTAATAAAATTTTGCATGGTAGCTATCTTGCAAATCTTGTCATTGCTACTCCTGAATAGATGGTGATACTGACATGGAATTTTCATCAAAAGCTTTCATGTGATAATTAGTTGGATAAAAATGGTACCAATCAATCTTAATCCACTGTGGTTGCCATGATAGCCGTCTTGAATATTTTGTTATATTTACTTTAGATGACAATATTGACATGAGGTTTCACTTCTAATGTTCTCTAATTGGTCCAGAATGTAAATGGTGTTACTTACATCCACTATCGACACCAAAGAACCTGTTTGAAGATTTTGTTATTGCCAAAGAATATCTGAGACACTTCCAACACTCAAAGAGTTAAATTGAAGTTACACTCTGTTTTGGATTCCTGGAAATTCTTTTCAGAGAGTAGAGCCTCAGTCCTTCTGTGGGACTCTTGTATTCAAGGTGAGAGGAGGATTTCTACTCCAAATTTTAGGTTCTACAGTAGACTTTGACCAATTTGGCAAGATATTAACACACTACACCACTGGATAATGAGTAATACTTTCAACTTGGAATAACTAGAATGACAGTAAGATACACCAGTCTGCCAGTGCATTATGGGTACATACTGTTTACATTTGGATTGCTTGCTTTTCACAAATTCACATGTATTTACTTTGCTATGGCTCATAATCAACCTGCCTGAGTTAAATTAATTTGTTTGCATTTCTTCACCTTCACCATTTTAAAACTTGTAATAGGTGCCATGTAGCAAGTATTGTGGTGATGTGCCATTAAACCCTATATGTACAGACGTGTATGCATGCATATATACATGCATGCATATATACACACATACATACATACATACATACATACAACAACAACTTAATTCTGCTTTTTATCAAACCACATGTCTCACTCATTGGCAGAAACAGAAACCTAACAATTTTGGCAATGACAGGTCAGTGGAGCTAAATTTGATTTTCTTTTTTGCATGGTAATTTATTTCCTTTCTTTTTTATTTTTATTAAATTTGATTGGTAGGCTTTACTTGAGCAGGAACCAAAATGCCAAGGTTACTGGTACCAACATTGTAATTTTCAATGCAACCAGTTTTCATCAGAGCTCTTAATTAGCCTATACATGGACAGAGGCACCTCCCCATTGATGTTTTAGCCCAGAGGTCATTTAATCTATTGGTAAAATGTAATTTACATGTATACATGGATATATTACTTCTAATATAAATATGATTTGGAATCACAAGTACAACATGTATGCAGAATTCATAACATCTTTGTTTCAGGAGGAACATATTGAGGCCTTTTGAGGATGAAACTCCTTTGGTAAGTAATCAATAGAGACCTTTCATTTTCATCTTTGAACTGATTTCACACAAAGTTTGAAGTAATGAACACAAGTTAGTTTCTCACATGAGGCATTCCCAGAAGACTTTGTTTGTAATATTTTCTTTGCAAAGTGAGTATATATTTTGAATTTTGTCAGATTTAATGGAATATGAGAACTACATTGTAATTGATTTCAGTCACTAAAAAATAAAAAGCCAATGAAATGAATCCATTAGCAACAGTACAGTCAAATTTACAAAATTTAATAGGATTCTTTTTAGCAGAGGCAGTCATATAGAAGGCCTGCACTTTGTATCACACATAACCAGTTATTACATTGTTTCCCAAAAATTCTTGATCCCAAGTAGCATTTCTGTTGTTTGTTGATTTGAAAGTTACTGTATATTACTGGTGAGTGTTGTTTTCCATGGCCAGTCCATAAAATATCTCCCAGAGTAATGAATGACTGACCATTGTGTTGTAACTGTTTCCTCTTGGGCAAATGGTGCAGTTTCTGAAAGTTAATTAACAAATTTTGCATTACTGTACAATTTCTTGTAAACATCTATGCTTTTATTTGATTCGGATATAGATACAAAGTAATTTATTTAAATTAATTGCTATTTTCTTGTTATTAGGAATATTTTGCACAGAAGAGTGATTCAGCATTGTTTATGTTTGGATCACATTCCAAGAAACGGCCTCATAACATTGTAGTGGGTAAGTAGGAAAATTTTATTTCATATGGCCTAAAATAAAAAGAGCCATGTTTCCCATTTTCCAACTGTTTATAATATTGTTGGCAGACCTTAAACTTTATTTCCTGTCTTCAAACTTAAAAATATAAACTGAGATTGTTTCAGTTTTGTGACAGGTCTGCATTTGGACTCATTCAGTGGTTTTGGAAAAGAAACTGTTATAGTTTGTAATCATTAAATTCACTAAGGCACTTTTCATTTGTGGCATTTTTTAAGTGTCCATTATACAGAAACAGCATTATTCAAATAAAGTGTCTGCAGGCACACTGTGTACTAATAGGAGTTAACTTTAAATGTCGGGCTAACGTGATAATAGAGAGGGAAAATGTTGTATTGTGTCCTTAGAAACCTTATAAAACTGCAAGATGGGACAGGGGATGAAATGTGCATATTTCCTGTTTAGGCCAAGGTTAATGTATTACTGTTTTATGCTCAGATTGTTGCATTATTGTATAACAAGAATCAAAACAATTAAATGTAAAGAAAAATAGCAAAAATTAGTTATGTCTGCAAAAAAGTAAAGCTTTCCAGATGTCTTGCTTTCCAAACAAAAAAACGTTTTGATTTATATTATTCTAAACTTTTTCTTAACTTTGGTTCCTCATTTACTGTTACAGATGGTCATGCACAGAAATGTCTCGTTAATAGGTTTTCACTGGTTCTCAAAATTTGAGAGTTTACAGTAGGTGGAAGGATATTCATTAGCATGTTTATTCCTTTTTTTGGCTACATTTACCTGACAATTTTGTGGGGTTTTGTTATCTTTAAATACATGTTTTTGTATTTACACCAGTCTGTGTTAGGCCTATTTTGCTACAATCTCTTTGGAAAGGGAATAAAAATGTATGACCAACCCTTATCAAACACCAGTCATGAGTTGCAGTGATGCAGTGGTACATATTGGGAAAATAGATAATTTACTGGCATTATAATACAGTGTTTCATCGTTTCTGTATGGTGATCCTTGCAATTCAGAATGATAATAGTGTGTAACTGTATGATTAATAAAAAAATTTAGCTTAGTCATATTATTATGCTCTCATTTTGAAAGTCATTGTTTGATCTGTATGCCAAATATACTGTATTTTGTAATATCTCGTTTTATGCTTCATTCTCTTGGTCAGAAAGCCAAAGCTAATCTAGAGGTAATTATTTGTAATTACAAAATTAGGTTATCAAAACGTTCTTGTGGCAAAAATTAGAACATGGTGCAGATCATAATCCAATAATATATCAAATCAGAAACTTTGTTTATTTATATGATCATGATGTTGCTGGTTATACAGCCCTCACGTTCTACCAGATGACCAATCGAAACCATCATCCCTTATTGGTTCCTGCAACATCTCTGTTGCAGTATCCCACTCAGTGGACCATTTTTCCTTCTACATCTTCAGTGTCCAAAAGTTGAATTATGGTCCCATGAAGGGCACCATCAGAGGTGACTGCCACCAAACAGAAAGCAAACCTGGAGTTGTCTTTGAGTGAGGCTGTTCTTGACTTGCAAGCAGTGTTCTCATGGCCCAAAAGAAGAATTTTGTTTGCAGGTGTTTTGGGGAGGTTGAGAACTCGAGCTACCTCATAAATGGGAGTGAAGAGGAAAAAATGGCAGCACATGATAACTTCGAGATGTCATTCTGTTGTTTTGAAATTAATTAGACATTGGCTTGTTTTTGTACTATGATTATTCAAGGACATGTTTTTGCATTTGGACAAAAATTGTAAAATGGTGTGGG
The DNA here is from genome assembly GCA_016617855.1 of Megalonaias nervosa. Lineage (NCBI taxonomy): Eukaryota > Metazoa > Mollusca > Bivalvia > Unionida > Unionidae > Megalonaias > Megalonaias nervosa. The sequence goes on along the minus strand of JAECUM010014882.1, from coordinate 19,241 downwards.
ATTTCCACAATATTAACTTAAACTTGTACCCAATTTACTGTATATACTCACTTATAAGTCAAATTCAAATAGAGACTGCACAGACCCAGATATGCTGTTGCATAATATGCCAGCAGGTCTGGATTTGTGCAGTTTATTATGAATAATCAGCAGAACTAAAATTATTGACTTTGATCTGCCAGTGCATTATGTGACTGCAAATCAGGGTCACTTTTGTTTCACTGTTCGACCTGACTTATAAGCAAGTACCCATGGTAGCTGATGGAACCAACATTTTAGCTAGCATGGTCTGGTGACACTCCTGCATGGTGTCATCCAATTTTACCACATGGATGAAGTGGTAATATCATGGTGCTTTGTACATTTGTCAATTTATATCTACCACAAAGAAAAACACAAGTCTGGAATCTTAAAAGTTTATCAGGTTATTAGGAAGGATAATTTTCATGTTTCACAGAATGCTTTATTTGTTTTGAGATTGTTTCCTTGTATATTTAATTTAGAATTGCAAAAGAGAAGTTAGAAAATATATTTTTTGTTCTTTTTTTTTAATTTCAGGGAGGATGTTTGATTACCATGTACTTGATATGGTAGAATTTGGGGTTGAAAAATTTCAGTCAATGTTTGATATAAAAGTAAGTACATGAATAATTTTGCACATAGCAGTTCAGCCTGTATACATGTGTCTCTGAGATATTCTTCCTTTTTATGTGGATTTCATTTGTATTTTACCAGTTCCCATTATCAAACAATCATCCCTTTATGCTGGCATTCCCTTGTGTTGAACGATACTTAGTTGATATCAATAGCAAGTTTGGTATCTATCTTTAGATCCTGCTTGATTGTGAGAGTACTCCGCATTAATCATCATAAAAAGCTATTATACCAATTTTCCAAACTTTGGGGTTTATTATATAATCAAAACATAGGCCAAAATTAAATTATCAGAGCACCATGTTGCCTCTGTCCAGGTACTCTGATACGAACCAAATTAAATTCTTGTATCTTTTGGTGATAATGGTTGGTGTTTTACATGTCTGTATCAAGCGAGACTTAGATTTTAGAGAAAAGTGACTTCTGAACAGAATTGGGAGAAGTGGGAGCAAAGCAAGAAATGAAATGTATGTGTGTTTGTGCATGTGTGTTTGCTTTTATTTGAATTATGTCCTATATTTGTCAGTACGAATATTTGTATTTATTATTGCTTTTGACAATTTTTTTTTTCAAGTAGAAAATTATGTGTTATATGTTTCTTATAAACACACTTTGAATGTTTATAAAAATTGTCATATTCATTTGCAATGTATTTAGGGCACATGACTTAAAAGTCCACAATAGAAACTATACATTGCAATTAATATTAACTGATAGGAGTAACCAGATTACAATACTATAATTGCAAGGTAGTCAGATTGCTTTATCAAGTACCACTTAAATAAGAATTTATTTTTACTTTCTGAAAGTTCGCTGTAAGATGGCAGTTGTGAAAAAATTTCTAAACTGGTTTGAAACCTCTGCAACATGTACATGACAGCAAATGCACAAGTGTCTTCATACCAAACTGTTCATTCTAATTTATTTGTTGCTGATAAAACATTACTGTTACTATTCATCAACAACACACTAAGGCAGCAGAGTCAAAATATGAATAAACTGGACCCTTCTACCAAATCGACAAAGCCAGGAACAAATATGGCGCTTTGCATGACATATGAGTGCATCTATTTTTAGAAAGAAGGATTTCCTTAATATAGCCACTCACTTTCTAGCTTCATCACAGCAGTCCATTTATAGGATTGCAAATTTATGGTTTTATTATTTGTCTACATACTTGCATTAATGCCATGCATTGGTTAAATAATATTTGCTTCACCGCTTTTCCATGGTTTCACAAAAATGAGTAATATAAATAAAAAAAACAGTCTTGACTTGTATTGCTTTCTGAATTCCACAACAGACAATTGTCCCATACATTTCTGACCTACATAATTAAATTTTTAGGCTAAATCTTCTACCACAATATGCAGGAGGTCATGGGTTCAAACCTTGGCCGAGTCTTACCAAAGACTTATAAAAAATGGTAGTAGCAGCTGCCTTGCTTGGCGCTCAGCATTAAAAGGTTGATGTTAGGACTGGTCAGCCTGGTGTCATGATAATGTGACTGGGTGGGACATGATGCTACATACCTGCAGCATGATGGCCCAGTGCTAGACATCACAATAAACTGCCACACTGCAGACATCATAACGATATGACTGAAAAATTGTTAAAGCTACATTAAAACTCCAAATCACACAAACACACACACACACACACACACACACATGTGTAATATTTAGTCTTTGCTTTGTATGAATTGCATATTTTCCATAATTTGCCCAATGATTTACAAAAACAGACAATCTAATGAAGTGGTACTTCCTAAATGTCTGCCATTATTAACTCAGGATAGGTTCACTTATGGTTTCAAACTGACTTTATAAAGAAAATGGCACAAACACTGTGGTTGTTATCTTCAATATTTTGGTATTTAAATTAGTGCTTTTCACCAATTCTAGCACACAAATTGCTATTTACATATTGACATTTAAGTTTCGAAACAGGAGTTCATATGTTTTCATTGTCTGATGGTAACTTGCAGAAATCAGAAGTAATAACTTGCTCTGGAAAGGTTTATGGTCAGTCAGCTATTAAAACACTTGTCTCTGAATGTGCAAGAGTTCATCAATACAACTGGTATCAACAACAGCTATTTGGTGCATGCTATACATTTTGCCTTGCGCTAAAACACAATACTGGAACTACCTGGCTAAGGTGAGGGAGCATTTTTAAAGTCATAAACTACTTTCACTCAGTGTTCATCTAAACAAAAATCACAGGGCAATGTTGTTTTCACTTTCCAAATGGAAGAAGGCAAAGCTTACATTTTTTATGTGACTGAGTCACCCGCTTCACCTGGAAGCATAATCCCTGCTTTGTGCATCTCATCATTCCTCAAATCACTCTAATTTTTTATAGCTACTACATGTTTGTTAACTTATATATTGAACTGGATATTTAAATGAAGCAAGTATGTAGGCATAAGAATTGTGCACTTCAGCATGTGGTAAATCAAGTTTTCTTCACACATACAAACTATACAAAGTCAGTACATGATCAACTGAAATGTTGGCAGCTGATTTGAAAATTAGAAATACATTAAACTAACTTTATACAGAAAAACATACAAATACTGTTAATACTCTGTTTCATTTATTTTGTTTATATATTAGTGTGAAACTTTAATTTTTAATGATCATAGGCATTATGAAGTATATGGAATTTGTGACAACAGTTGCTCATTCTTTACATCTTTTATAAAACAATTTATTATATACTTCAAAGTGAGGTATTGAAATCATCCAGTGGTAGAAAAATGATATTGCCACAGTGGTGATACAACTTTGATCACTACAGTGGCAATATCACTTTTGGAATTACTGTTTTTTCTCATTGCAAAATATATCTGCTCTTATGAACATTATTCACACCTGTATTTCCATAGTTAGGCCCATTTCATTTCTCTTTTTCTGCTCCTCCTCTCTCCCTCCCTTCCTCTCTCCCTCCACATCAAGATGTACAGATCTTAAAATGTATCAGCAGTAGACCTACTAGCGTACACCTGTGCAATCAATGAGATGCCATCAGTAATGCCTAAACAAGAACTCCAAACAGTAAAAAGTATGCTTCAGGTATTACCTTTTATGTAATTAGCTTTCTACATGAATAATGTAACTGTCAGTGACTGAACTTACATGACCTGTTGCAGAGTGTCACTTGTACATTATTGCATACCTGTAATACTCAATGACAATGGTACACACATTTACATTTTTAAGGAAAAAACTTTTGATTAAATATAGTAATAAACTTTTAAATAGCAATTTTAATTCACATCACAATCTTGTTTGGAAAAAATGGATAAATCATTGATTCATGTTGATTGTAAACCAAAATTGAGAATCAGAAATTCGATACAGCATCTGCTACTGAACTTGACTGCAAGCTTTCCAAGGCGACACAAAAATTCATGTTTGAATGTAGAAAAAAACAGTATAATGAATATCTTTACAAGTAAACTCAAATCATTAAAATCTGTTGTTTAATGATGTTACACTCTGAAGCCTGTCGGATTAAGCCGCTCTGTGATGTCTCTACATTGGGCCGACCCACTGCAACATTGCCAATCTATGCAGAAAATATTTTAAAAAAAATATTAAAAGAAGTGTGTTTATTTTCATATGAATACAGTCATTACTTTAAAGAAATAGACAATTTGATGCTTGATATGTAGACAATAAATTTTTAAAACATCTGCCACAAAGCTATTGAAAAATTTAGAAATTTATTTTTATTGACGTAATAAAGCAGTTGTTAAGTGCATTTGCACAGAATAGAGAAGATTCATGCAAATTGATGGTTCATCCTTTTTGAAAATAGATAATAAAAAGAAAACCTAAATTTCTTGAGTAAATATACAGAAATATTTAACTCTTGAAGTGGAAACATTTTGTACTGTCACTCCTGGCTTCGCTACTCATGACAGTAAAATGTTTCCGCTTCATGTGTGAAATATTTCCATATATTTACTCTAAAACAAACCACAGATATCCTCTATGAATCCATTAATTTGTCACTGATAATGTAGCAAGCTCAGTTGCTTGCACTTTTGATCCTAGTATACACACATGGCGCCTTGTCCTTGCACACACATGTACACATGATTGGGTCAAGTTCATCATACCTGAAAGCATTAAAACTGCATTGGCCACAAGGGCTAGTCACATGTCACAAATTCAGTGCTTCTGTGAGAAACTGAGCAAACCTCTATTGAATAAAATTAAAAATTAGAAACTGATTTCTTCTAAACTGGCTGTGCTCAGATTTTACTGTTGTAATTTTAAAAAAAAGAACTTAATCGATTGAGTGCATGTTTTATACTCTAACCCAGATTTCGCATTTAAATAGAACTTTAGAGATATTTTCACTCTTTAAAAGGTCTGTGTGACTTGTGTTGTGTCCGAGACGTGGGTTTTACTTGCCAATCTTGATTTCATTCAGAATAAGGCTTATTGTCTTACAGATAAGATTGTTGATGCAAGTGGTAATTGATCGTCACACAATCACTGAAGGCAGTTATGAATACTTAAGTGAAAATTTTAAAATCAGTGCAGTAGAAAACATGCATATCTTTTTATTTTGCCATAGATGCCACCATCTTGAAAAACATGTCCAGTTCAATGTACGGTTTTGACTAATATTTCTCTCGCCTGTGTAGGCATGGTGAGATATAGCATTCACTTTTTTGATGGCATCAGCATTGTCAACACTGTCAAAGTTTCGCATTAAATTTTTGAAAGTTGAAATGATGATTATAGTGTTAAGCATAGAGATGCAGGTTACATGTCTGCTTACATGGAACGTGATCTGTTAGCATTGTTATTAAAAAGAATACATCATACAAACAACATTAAAGTAGCAAATATTTATACAATCTGGTTTTCTTGTCTTCTTTTTTTTCAAGCTCTTAAATCAGTTTCTTTGGGTTGAGAATCTCTGCAATGCAAAAATAGCTTGAAGCTAAATACTAATGACAATGGATGCTGAGATTGAGATAGAGTCACTGCCCCATGTGAGATTTGTTGAAACTGCACTGTAGATTCATATTTAACGTAATTTGAAATAAAAAAATTTTGACCTGCTCATTTATTCAGCTGCTGAAAATGCATACAAATCAGTAACCATTATGTTTTAGAATGAATTGGTTTAAAAATTGTTGCTTTACTCAGCCATGATGTTTCCTGCAGGTACATTTTATTCTTATGACTCTAATGTATCAGATAGTTCCATTGCTGAATAAACAATAATGTTTTATAACACCATAGACCTTAGTGCTGATGTGGAACATCCAAATAACGTGGTCAGATGTCAGTGTTAAGCAGTAATGTGCCCTCAGATATGGAGAAGTAGGAAACACCTGACCTGCTGCAGGATGTTAGTTTCACCTACATAAACTGAAAGTGAGACGTCCTGGTGTTTGTTTAGTGTTGTGGCATCATTTTCAAAATAGTAAAATTAAATATTTGAGGTGCAGTTTATATGTGCGGTATTGAAATGGAAATATTCTGTGTTTATGGTCTGTTTGCATGTGAGACAGTATTCCATATTGGAATAGTAATACCTGTTCAAGGTGGTGTTTTCAGGTGGGACTGTTACATATTGAAAGAGTAACATTTTAAGTTAAAGTACATTTGCAGATGAAACAGTATTTTATACAGAAAGTGTAAAATCATTCATATTTTTTTTCAGGGAAGTAAATGTGCAGTGGGAACAAAGCCTTGTATAATGTTTGCTGGAGATATATTTGATCAGGATGGTGAATATAAAAGAATCAAGAACTTATTCCTAGGTAATTATTCCTTTTAGAGTTGAGTGTAATGTGTGTATATTTTTGTGCATGTTTGTTGGTTTCCTTACTTTACCTCAAGACAAAGTTTTTATGTCACTTATTTTGTTACATCTTGGACAAGAGAAATTCACAGATTTCAGATTTGAAAGGCCCAAGGATTAATCCAGTGTAGCTCAGGTGCACATGTGCAAACTCCCCTCTGGGATCCTCCCCTTTGTTTCTTTCTAGATCACTAAAGCATCTCCATAAAGTCATTGTTTTCCATTTATTCCATACATTTTTCTGTATTTTTAACATAGGATACATGATTTGACTGTAATTTTATCTTCTCAAAAAATCAACTTGGAAGCAATGAAATAAATTTCTTTGTAAACAGAATGGTACATGATGCATTTAATATATGAAATTATCACTATGAAAAGGTCATAGGAGTAGTGTGTTAAATATAATGGTAAATATCAGAGGTCCAGATCACATAGACCTCTAAGAGCATCAAGAACTTTATACTCTAAATCTGGAGGATCTCAAAAGGCCCCAATGAAGTAACTGGCTAAAGGTCATGGCTTTTAGTGATAATCATAATTTACAGGCCTTAGACACCATTTCCATGATCATGGTTATGTGTCCTACACTGGGGGAAAGAACCTCTGTATTTAAGTTCTTAATGTTTGATGACAAATGATAAACATTGCAGTCTTTCTTTGTTTTACAAACCTATAAATTTATTACTGAAAATGAAAACTCGTTAAAAATTTGTGATTTGATGTATTGTGAATTTGGTCACATGTGAATCGCAAAGGGAGACTATTCTGCAGTACAGACCACACAACCTTGACCTTGGAAATGGTGTCACACTGAATTTTCTGATGTTAGATTCACAGTGATTTGTTTTGGATTACTTTGGAACAGCTGTCCATAAAGTCATGCTACCATGGTGGACAGACCATTGGCATTAATTTTTTTTTTTTTGGGCAAGGTATGATTTGTAAAAATATTTTGAACGGCATAAAAAAATTGATGAATATTGCACCTCCACCCACCTAGAAGATTCATTGCCGACCTTATCTTTTATATATATATATATATATATATATATATATATAGTTTCCTCAGATATTCTGACAAATTCTTACTGCAGTGATAGAATTTCAAAGATCTGTGGATAATACATAACAGATTGAGACAAAATGGAGAAAAGAATCTTGCTCAGAATTGAGATTTTCATGAAATGGCATAAACAAATCCCGTTCCCTGATTTTGTATTAGAAAGCTGGGAAATGTTTATAAAAATTAACCAGCGAAAGTTTGCACTTGCCATGGGATGTTAGAGAAGCATTTTTCCAGCCCAGTTATGATGAATAATTCTCATGTCAGTTACATTTTTGTTATTCGGTACTGTTAATTAAGAAAGGTTAGTGTTAGGACTGGTCTGCCTGGTGTCAGGATAATGTAACTGGGTGGGACACCGTGCTACATGTCTGCAGCATGATGCCCCAGTGCTAGATATCACTTTAAGCTGCCACACTGCAGACATCGTAGCGATAGGACTGAAAAATTGTTAAAGCTGTATTAAAAATCCAAATCATACACAAACACACACACACTAACACTGTTATTTAAGATTTGACATTTTTGTTGACAATAACATTTGGAAAGATTTATAATATTATTTACAAAATATTTTTTCACATTCCAATTTCAGACTTTTTCCGAGGAACATTAGTAGAGCAGATACGACTTGCTGGTCTTGAGCATGTAGTGATGATTACAGCTATAGAAGGGAAAATTTACATTCGCAACTACAGGTTAGATTTACTGCTGAATACAATACTGTCCCACCACACATTGTAACTAATACTGTGTATTACTTTAAATTAAAGGGGCCCCGAGTAGCTGAGTGTTCTAAAGTGCTCACCTTTACAGATCATTGCCATCTCACCTGTCTGCATGGGTTCAAGTCTCAGGTTCGATGAATGGTGGTATGTGAGAAAGCTTGCCAGTAGCTTCTCGTGGGTCGATGCTTCTTTCCGGGGTTTTACCAGGTTCTTCCTGTACCATTGATACGCCATGTATAGCCTATTTTGTGCTGAAAAATGGTGTTCAACCCTACGATGACAACAACAATTTTAAATTAAAGGGTTTCAAATTTCAAGTTTTTGTTAAAAAATATGTAATTTCATTAATTTCTCATTTCAAAACTGCATTAAATATTGAGTAATGATGTATGCGTGTATATATAATCACATCCTTAAATTTATGTGCAAATAGTCTTAATCCCTAATTGGTTTGGTAATTTATTAATTTTTAACACTTAACGCAAATGCAAAAACCTCAATCAGAGAAGATGCTGTCATTCTTATAAACTTGTAAACAGCAAATAGACTTAGCTCCACTTCTTTAAGATAGTTAGGTTTCTCTTGTTCTTAGAGACTACTATTAGAACATACATATGTCAACAGTTAGGGGTTAGTCACTCAGACAAAACCAATTGTGCTAATCCAGTCACTTTTTTTCTTTTTGTTGTATTTTTAGCAGCTTCTATTGCATATGTTAACAGTTCTTTCTAAATTAAGTTTCATAATATTGGTTCCAGCATCCATGGTTTGTTGACTCAGTTCTGATATCGTATATATGTTATGCCTCCCCTTAATGTCATCAGACTGTGGTAATGCACTTTAGTATTTTTAACCTACATTGTCCCGACTCATTTAAATTAAAATGGCCAGTTCCATGTTTGGATATGTTGCAGTTGCTGTATTTATTTATGTGACTGCTGTATTGGATGAATGCAGTGCAGAGGAGATAACTGTTAGATAAGGCCTCAATCGAACTATAAATATCTATGATTTAGCCAGTTGAGGTAAACTGGACTATCTCCATACATGGCAATTGTAATGGGCTATGAGAAAGCATGGCTGATCTGCTGATTCAGCAGTTATGTGTAAGACATATTTGGTAATAGTGATGTACGGTTTTGTTTGTTTGCTTAGTGGATTATTAAATAGTACTCGTAGTCAAGAGTACAAAAAATGAAAACTTCTTTAAATCCATGCAGTGACTTAAAGTTTCAATCATATATGGTAATTACTTTCTTTTAAATTATCTCTTAAGTGTGGTGATGTGTCTGCAATGCTTTCTTGATGTATACATTTAAAGATAATGAAATTTTGAATGCAAATTAAATCTTGGTCAGTAAAAATTTGCATTGTTCTTCATCTTTCATAAATATATCATGTATTTTTTTTCATTACTATAAATACTGCAAGTATTAAAGAAACAAGGGAGTAATGCCTTATCATCTCATTATAGCTAGTGGAGATGCTTTCAGTCTTACAGATAAGTGTAGAATCAAGTGGTAGTTTATCATCACACAAGATAGATCATGAAGGCAGATATAAATTGTTCAAATTTCATTGCGAATTAAATGTTTGATCTAGTTTACTGACAAAAACCTTGAAATTTGGTGTTCCATGATTAGTAATAAATTCACCGGATTCAATTTTATGCTAAAATCCTTAGTAGTCATTATGGTCACGTGTTGTTAAACTTTTTGATCAAACTGGGGAGGAGGGGGTAGTTAACAGAAATTTTTTTTGCTATACAAGGCAAAAGAAATGGGAGTTACATGCCTTTCCCAAGGATACCCCAGGGCAGCAGACACGGGCTGGTCTGGATAGGCATCCAACCCACAATTTTAACTGTGCTGTCACAGTTCCATTTTTAACATCATACAAAAAGGAATCAGTCTTCTAATTGCAGTGACTTCTTATGCATGGGGTTTTATTTACCTTTGAGGTGACTGTAACTGAACAACTTGGTGTTAAATTTGTGACTGAATTAGTGATCATATTCTTTCATATATGCACTATGTGGGGATTGATCGAATTTGGGACGGTAGAAGTGCAAAGTGAGCATGTTACCACAGCAAACTCAAAGCCCCATTTAAACTTGTGGTTATATATATATATATATATATTGGTATTAGGGTTACATTGTCGAATATCTTGTTGCATTTTGACTGTTTTAATGTTTAAGGGGAGTTATTGGGTAATGTGTCAGATATATTAGTGGGTTCCTGGTTTTAATCCAGTAAAGAGTAGCCTGGTTCCATGCATGTGTCTATGTATTCCAAGGTATTGTACTCCCATTGCCTCAGTACTTGATAGTGTTTCATGTGTTGATATGCTATTAAGACATATCTTTTATTTAGGATTCTTATGAAAAAGTCAGGCAGCCGGACTCCTCGTATTGAGCTTGAGGATATGGGACCCTCCCTAGATCTCTCAGTTAGAAGGACAAAACTAGCCTCAGATGACCTCTACAAAAGAGCTCTCAAGGTTCCCAAAACAGCAAAGGTTAGTACAGAGCAATTCAGGAAGATGATATTTGTTTGATTCGATAAATATTTTTGGCAACACACTTTGGTTTTTGAAAATAACAAGGAAGACTCCTATAAACCAGATGCATGACAAAATTATCTTGTGAAATTTAGGTCTGAATCTTTATTTCTTCTATTTTGAAAAGAATCTGAATCATAATACATAAGGAGTACAATCACTACCTATCAAATCTCCCATGCTAAAAAAATGTTTACCACATCTTGAGGTTGTTTTAGCAGTAGAATTGGTAAGAAGCCATCTGCTTGCCAAGGTGGAAGTCGGACTATAGTGGTCTCCGCTTTGATAGAGGAATCAGTACCAAATCCTCTTTGCTCGTCAGTTACAATTTCCATTTGTTCTCGGAAGAAGCATGCACTTTCTTACGGCCATGCAAATACTAACTTCCTTGGTTCCAATTAGGGTACATGCTAGGGAGTGATGGGGGCAAAATGGTTTCCCTCAAGTGTCGTTGCACCTCAGTTTGGCTAATAAGTGGAATTCATTCTGCCTTGTCATAATCTCATATAAGGCAGACACAAAGAGCAATTCCAGGGTCTTTCTGTTATCATCTTCACACTATGGTGTTGGATTCCTTTGATGTTACTTGGATGAAAACTGTAATTATACAACTTGTCAGGTCTTTGATTTGTGCTCATTTTTGTGGTAATATTGTTTTTAAACATTCAGGTTACCACCATTTGAAACGGCCGTTTTTTCATGTGTATATTTTTAGAGGTTAAACTACCAACTTGAATACCTAATAATAAGCAAACTTGGACAAGCAGAACCAAAATTTGAAGTACCCACGAAATCGTCTTGTAAGCTCACCATGAAAATTGGGTCTCACAAAAATAAATGATAATGCATTATGTAATTTCCATAGGTAATCTTTGTTATAATTAGCATCTGGAGATAACTGTAACATGATATGGACTCCCAGCCATTGTTCATTATCCCACACTGCCTGTTTCCCCTTCTTAGTCTTAGCACATCTTGCATCATCTCCTTTCGTCATTTGGGAGAAGTGAACAGATGCCATCTTCCTTTATCAACATCACAATGTCCATTTTTGCATTGATTGATTAGGTTTCCACTTACCCATTTTCACATTCGTCTCTTAGTCAAGAAATAGTGATTTTGCCTCAAGCAGAATTGCTGATACACTTTGATGCTTTGAAAAGCCATGTCAAGACCCAAGTGTCAGTAGTACTATCCCTTTTACACTGGCAACTTTCAGCAACTCTAATCTGGTTTGCATTTCAGTCATCTGAACTTAGTCTAAACCATTCTGATGGAAACCCCCATTAACATTTTGTGCTCGAGAGTCAGTTTCTTGTATGGCTTATATGACAGGCATTTCTTTTCACATCCACTATCTGGCAAAACAATCACAAAGCCATTTCTAGATTGCAGCAGTCTATCAGAGAGGAAAATTTTGTGTGCCCAGCAACTCAAATCCCTGCCCTTTCCAAGGTCAAGGTCACCAGAACTGAAAATATGATTTACATTTTTTTGGCAAGTCATTGGCCTAATTTTTGTCATACATCACAGGTATGCTTTACCTGATCAGGGGCAGCTCCCAATTGATTCTGATGTTGATAGATGAAAGGTTAAGGTGACTGGAGCTCACATGGCAGTCTTTTAGCTCTACTGGTTATAGACCAAAGAGCTTATGAGATGGCCTGTTGTCAGTCATTTTCTTGTCCATCCGTAGGCATACGTTTGTTATCAATACTCTGCCAAAACAACCTGGAGGATTGCCATGAAACTTTACACACAAATTCATCTGAAGGTCTAGTTGGGCACAAATTAAAATGATGCCTATCTGATTTCAGTTACGACCAAAATGATTGCTGTCTTGGAAAGCTTTTACATTGCTACTTCTTTGAGGTGGATATTGTGAAATCAACATTTGGTTTTCACCAGATGACTTATTGCAATAAGTGTATGGTCCTAAATGAAAACCGTGCCAATCTGACATCCAATATGACCACCACAGAAGCCACATCGAAAATCTGAATGCTGCTACTCCAAGGCAAAGTCAAAATGCAGTATTCTCCAGAAAACTTCAGATCCTGCACAGTTCAATCATGTTGCTGATCTGAACACAGATATTGCTGCCTTAGATGGTTGTGTTGACAATGGTTTCCACCGAAAGACATTTTATGATGACTAGATGGTCCTAAATTAAAATAATACAGATGGCCACCACAGCAGACAATTTGAAAGTCATGTAATTGTTGACAAATATCATTGCTTTTTTCAACACTTAGCAAGTAAAATGAAAAACGGTCTTGTCTTTGATTCCAGGACATTTGTTTTGCACAGTGAGCATCAGTACCTTTGAGGAAGGAAACTTCTTTTTGTTTCACAAATTTCAAGGAACCAGTTTTAAAAAAATTTCATAGGTGATCTACTGTTGGGAAGGTGAACCTTTCAGATTTATTCTCAAACCAGACATCAAAGTTAAAAAACACAGGCTGAATTTGTCATTTTAGGTTCTACATGATAAAAATGTACTTTTTATTTATATTTCTCGCAACCAGTTTTTATCAGAGGCATTGTTGCATTACATTGGAGGAAGGCAGCTTCCTGTTGAGTCTTTGATCAGTAGATAAAAGTTCACTGGATGTGAAATTGCATTGTTTACATTTTATAATACCTGCAGTTTAGTGAGGGGTTTACAACTTTGTTATGGTGGCTTTTATTGTCTGAAATAATCATGAAAAAATGTATCCAGAAACTCAAGCCAGCACAATAAAATTAATATTCCAACAGTATATAATAGATTCAGAAACATTTCTGTCATTTTAATTGTATCTTGGTGCTTCCTTTATGGGAGAGAAAAAACTTTTTCAGGAAATTTTGTATGAAACTTTAAATATTTCAAATTGAGACAGACAGACCTATATTGGCACCTGCGGACTCATAAAAAAAGAAACTTGACTGATTTTGATGTTTGACCAATTAATCTGTGCATTACATTTACAAACATGTTGTAAATTTAAGTTTGGTTTTTCTTTGTAGCCCAAAAAGACCAAGAACATTTCTCAGGATCCGTTTGGAAGTAAGCTGGGCAGAATTCACATGCAAAAACAGGATCTGAGTAAACTTCAAACCAGAAAATTGAAAGGACTGAAAAGGAAGAGAGGAGAAGTGAACACAGCAAAAGCAAAGAAGTCAAAACCTTCAGAAACTGTATGAATTAACCAGTCTGTGACATGGGTCTTTAATAAAGTGTTGTCATTGTATTGAAACCTTTTTATCAAGGAATGAGACAGAGCTTCTTATGTGAAACTACTTCATTGCATCTGAGAAAGTTTGGCAACAAGCAGGATAATATACTTGCTGAGCTTAATGTTCTGATTACAATTACTAGTGATGAGTGTTTAAGGCATTTTTAGAAGCTCGTGGATTGTTATATTTATCATGAAAGTTTGCATTTTATCATTATTAACACATTATCATTAACAGCTTGTACTTAAGAGTCTTCCGTGTCCAACATTTAATTTAATGTACAATTCATGCCCTCAAGGTCTTTCACTAGTAATGTTGCAGTGAGTTATCTAGTACCTGTGTACAAGTCGTGTACTTCTTGGACTTAGGTTCACAATTAGCAGACCTGACAATCCTATTATGACCTTCTCAGTAAGGCAGTCAACATGTTAGACCACTTTTCAGTGAGGTGTGACACTATCATGTACTGCTGTTGTCAATATAAGAACGTGCATTTAAAAAGTGAAGTCGGAGATTAATGCTTCGAAGGCCAGGGATGATTCCAGCAATAAAATTTTGGTGCAAAATGAGTATCTTTGGGAATTTTTGACATAGATTTATGGTTTTAACCTCCTAACCTTGTCACTCGTTTGTTGCAGTCTGTTTTTATATGCCCCTTTATCACAGGTAAAAACATTATATTATAAATCAAAGTTACCGGTAATTATTACCTAACTTTATTCTTGTTTTGTAAAGAAGTTGGCTTTTAAATAATAGCATTAGCTGAAGTATGTTCTTGGTGTTAAAAAAAAAAGAAGTCTTTAATATGACACCAATTTATCTCTTTATTCATTTAATGTGCTATACATTAAGTGTGAATTATAACAATTCTGCTATATTACTTAAAGGAGTTATTGGAATGAATGTGCCCTATGATCATGTGGCACTATTTATAGTTCCACATCGAATTAGAGTTCTTTGTTTTAATTGACTGGAATCTTTGCAACATATTTACCAAGCAGACACAAGTCAAAAAACAAGGATAGTTAATACATTTTAAAACAATATTCCATTTTCACTAAATAAAACCATGAAACAAAATGTCATAAGATGATTTGGTTCATTAAAGCAAAGTAGTCTACTTACTCTTTTAGTGTTTCATGCAAAGCATATCTTTCCAGTTCTCTGCATGGTACTGTTGTGAGAAACGTGTGCAAGGTTGAACAGAAACATTTTTCTCCACACTTGGGAGGGATAGAAATTACAGCTGCCTAACATCAATAAAGGTAATCAGGCAGCAAGACAAACTGAATCATGTTGGGGTTTTTCGTTTTTTTTTTTTTGTTAGTTGGAAATGGATGAAAATCAGTGTACTGAAAAAAGTGAAAGATGTGAAGTCTAAAATGATTACAATTTACACAAATGGAAGAACAGAACTCCCAAAATAATGCTGTTAATGATCCTTTAAACTGGCTGTTCTAAATAATATTTATAATCTTTTTAAAAATTTTGTTTTCTTTATACATATTATCATTTTAAACATTATGTTAGGTACTATTTAAGTGATTTCGTTTATAAGTGGTAATTAAAAAAGTTCTGATGCTACAAAATTGATACCAACTAAATGGGTAAATCATGTTTAAAAATTTCCTGAATCCATATTACTATAGATAGACTTGCTTGTACATGTTGTGAAGGCTCTGCTCTGAATAAAATTTGTGTAAGAAATGACAAAGGATAAGAGGCACTTTTTGGAATATTTTTTTTCTCATATCAAGCACAAATTTATAAATCCTGATATCATCTTTCTCATACAGTCTCCTGAATTCCACAATCACAGCAAGTTTAAAACAGGTTCCGGCACAGGGGACATGTACAGTTATGACTTGTGTTGAACCACTTGTACTGAAAAGAAAGAATTATTCAACATCAGAAAATCTAGCAATCCAAGTTGTATAAAAATATTTGAATAATGAGGTTAACAATGAGGTCTAAATGTATTTACATGCACATAAATGGAAGATACATGAAGTACCATTGCCAAAAACTTCAAGGAATATGGCAAAGGATATAACAATTTAGATTTTGTAATTGCAAGAAAATGCTTGGTGCAAAATCTGAGTAGAGTAAGAAGGAAAACCAATAAACAAAATGTCTTTTCTAGTTTCCTCCAAGCTTGAGAGGTTACAACTTGCTTTTCCACCTTGATTGGAAAGAAAAGCTTCTGCTGGACACTGCCGGTGTTTTTCATCCTCCTCAGATGGAACCCAAGTGCACAAAATTGGATTCTACTGCCTTCCCTCCCTACAAGGATCCAAATAGCTATTCTCTGATTGCTTGACAAATTGTTCATGGAGATGAAACCACAATGTATCATTAAGATGACCAAACTTCCCCATTATCACTAGAGATAGTTGGATCAAAAGGAAAGATATGCATGCAGTTCATGCATCCCACAAACTGAAGCTGGAGCTACTAGAAAATGTGTGGAAGATGATAACAAAATGAGGGGATACTGGACAAATGAAACCCACAGCCCTTTTCAAATTACCTGGATCATATTTTTGTGGAAGAACAGAACAAAGTCTGGAATGCAAAGTCCAATATAACTGGACTACAGCTTTATAAGCCAATCGTTGACTAACAAGAACAGACAGCAAACATTTGAGGGAAGAAATAACAAATAACTTACCAGACATGCTGAGTGAAATTTTTTCTTGCAGGTTTTACACTGAAGGCGAGGCAGCTGAAAGTTTGTACCATGTAGTACCGAATAACAAATCGTGCATTCCTCTACTCCCTCAAACCTCTTGTCAATGTTGTTCTTCCATAGCCTCAAACCATCCATGATACTACCATTCTGCAAACAAGCAGGCCTCAAAGTTATGAAACGTTTCTATACATAAAATTAGATTCTAAATAACAAATTTTAAGTTTATCGTTAGACCCCATTAATTTTGTTAAAACTGAACTATAAAAGGACAGTAATCTGATATAATCTCATAAATTTAATTGCTCTAACATTTTGAAGTTTCTTCAAGAATAAATTTAAGTTACAATGGGAGCATTTATTAGGTCTGTTAAGGAATGTTCACAATCTGTATTTCCAGTTGCATTAAGAATGTGTATAAAAACCTAATTACTACTGCCTACTGATAGTGTGAAGTCAAATTATGTTCATGAGCATCATGTTTCATGGTCATTCAAAAGGTTTTCTATTTATAGTAGTAGGGGTCATATCTGAAATCAGCCTGACATAATTTATATTAATCTGAAAGGACTTTTAAGCCAGAATGCTTTCTGTCAAATTGGACAAATTCTGTTGGTCAGTTTTTAAGAACTCATTTCATAGGTTTCTCTATTTTAAGTAATAGTTCCATATCAGACAGTGAGTAAATTTACATCATTTGTGCAAATCTGAAAAACTTCCTTCTTTTAAATTAGCTTAAATTCTAATTTTTTAAAAGTCATTCTTTAAAGGTTTTTCTATTTTTAGCAACATCAGCCATAACTGAAAGATAGATTGACCTCAGTAAAAAATCTAGGCCTTTCTGGAAAGATGCTGTCACATCTGGTTGAATTCTGTTGTGCAGTTTTTGAGAAGTCAATTAAAGGATTTTCTGTTTTCTAGCAACTGTAAAGAATTGAAAAGCTTTTCATTCAAGATGTTTTTGTCAAATTCTGTTCAACACTTTCTCAGATGTTGTGTAAAGTTTTTTGCTGTTTGCTATAAACCTTGAAGGACTTTATGCCAAGATGCTCTACGACATGTTTAGTTGATACTTGTCGGGTGGTTTCTGAGAAACAAACAATAAACATGTTACAAGATGAATGAAGGATGATGCATAATGGACACAATCATACCATAAGCTCATTTGATCTTATGGCCAGGCAAGCTATAAATGTGTAATACAAGCTGAGAAAATTGCTGTAACTGCATGAAAATCTGATTAGCTCATTTACACATGTATACAAATATGCTTTGTAAATTTTACCTAAGTTGAATGTTTTATTGCAAACTATTGCCAACAAGCTTCTTGAGATGGACAAATGGATGAGAACCAAATCAAGATATCCCCCCCCCCAATGGGAGCAGGAAAAAGGCTCTGTCTTGTAAACCTGAACAGCATGTCAGATGGTTGTTTCATCTATAATGCTACAGCAAGGACAGAGTGTAAATACAACTTTTTATGGTTTGAATGCTATTATGCAGTATGTACTATTTTACATAATGGGCACATCCACTGGTGGTTTCTGAATGAAATTTGCCTTATTACCATAATAAGTCATCCTTGGTAATAGAATACTGCTTAGATATGTTTACCTGATGCTGCAGGAATATGTTAAGCTGGAGCAGCCATTTCTCCCATTGAGGTCCTGAGACCCCTACTCTCTTCTCACTCTGAACCTGGATGTTTCCTAGAGGGTAATTGGAGGGCAGGGTGATAACCATCTCTACAGTTACTTCTGCTAGGGCATATGTGGCAATTACCTCCCTTGTCATAGCCCTTGTTTTGATCTGAAAGTTATTTAATCATGCGTTTAAAAAAAAATGTATAAATTATTCCATTATTCCTGTTAGAGCTTTTATATTGTAAGACTATGTGATGTGTATTGTAAGACTATGTGATGTGATATGTATCAAGTAGATAGTTCTCAAACTTTTTATCGCAGACCACTTGAAAATTGCTGAGGGTCTCTTGGCGGACCACATAATAATTGCTGAAGGTCTCGGTAGATCACAAAATGATCTTTCTTAATGTTGACTGTACCATAAGTAAACTATCATAAACCTTTCTGTTGACTACCTGAATGAAGCTCAGGGACTGTCAGTGGTCTGTGTACCAACCACTGTCTGCAATAAGTTGTCAGACTACATCATGATCATTAATTGCAATACATTGACATACGGAAACATGAACTCAGTTCAAGTTAATGTCTGCATACAGATCATTCAGCAATGAACAATACTAGCCAAAGGTTCAGATTCTAGAGTGTATTTGAGTTTTAAAAATTGTTATTGTAATTGTTGTTTTCTAAAATATATCTTTTCATTAACATTATTTATGAAAGTCAAATCAATTCCAGATCCATGCTGAATTGATTACTATATCACTATTTAGTGTTGTTAGGGGTAAGAGTGGACTTCATATTTTTACCTGTTTAATGCACACACTTTCTTCAGTACAAAATTGGGA